>JASANB010000654.1:0-58664 GCA_030248155.1 Sabatieria punctata | reverse complement strand
CTCTAAGCAAATGATTAGTGTTTCCGAGCAAATTTATTTTGAAATTAAATAACTATTAAATTGCTTGCTCAGCCTTCAGAAGAAAATAACTTGCTATTAATTTGCTTGGTACCCAAATTCTGAAATTTAATTAGATACAAATTTGTTATTTGATATGAATTAATTATAAATTTGCTAAAATCAATACTCAATTCCTGAGGAAACAGCTCAAAATCTGAGTTGTGTCAGTCCAAAATGAGTTGACCTTTCTTCAGATGGCGACAAATGGTCTACAAATCAGCACTTAATGAGTTGACATCTTTGCTATAGGCATGAACAAGGTCATGGTTGGACTGAACTTGTTGTTTTGTAGCCAGACTTTGGTTAGTGAAGCTGCCAAACCAAGCAAATTTATATCAAGTTCATATCAAATTTATATCAAATTTCTAGCCCAATTTTACAAAATTTAATATAATTTTAATTTGTTTGACAGTCATTCCGAGAAATTTAATTTGTTATTAAATTGCTATTTACTTCGTGATTTTGGCCAAAACAATTTAATTTTGTTATTTAATTTTAATTTGATCGGAAACACTACAAATGATCGGCTGCCCTGTAGCCCAAGAGAATCGTCAACTATCGAGACAGTCTGAAAGCGTGCAACAACACTCGTGCTTCGCTTGCATAAAGATACCGGGAAACTTTGAACGCCCGTAACTCCCTACCTAGAGGTCGTAGAGCAAAAATGAGGTCATTTTTGAACTCAGCTGGCAGAAGAGCCTCTAAGCAAATGATCGGCTGCCCTGTAGGCTGTTAGGCTGATAATAAGCGGGCTAGCTGCTTCTACTGATATTTAACAAAAGTTGGTAGAAGTACGGAAGCTCATGTTTGGACATCAATAACTCCCGAACCAGGGCGAATTTGGACAAACCGAGTTCATATTCGCAATCAGTGGGTAAAACTGCACCAGAATAGTGTGTTTGTTTTTAATTCTGAGCAAAAAAAAATGTTTTTGACTGGCTTCAAATTGCAAAACACCCCCCACCCCCAAAAATTTGCCTCCGAAATAGGTTAATTTTGTTTGGCATTTTGTGTTTTATCTTTTTAGCGAAAATCAGCTTGACCCCGCATATATGGCAGAAGTTACAGCGATTTTTCGGAAAAAAATCGTGTCGGAATTTCGCTAAATTTCGTTGTTTTTGGAGAATATCTCGCTAACCGGGTACGTTCCGGAAGCGCTGTGTGCAGTATCTGAAAGGCAAGTGTCAGAGCTATCCAACCATGTGCACGCCTATTCCGAGTCTTGAGAAACGAGTGAATGGTGATCGTTTGAGTAAATGTGGAGAAAATGGCCGAAAAGGGGCTACCGACCCAACTTTGGGGGGTACAGCTCAGGTTCTAGGGGGTCCCCAATGTTCGAACATGCACCGTTGGTGTTCGTTTGACATCTATTTTGACATATTTGGATACCAGCCGGATCCGCGAAAAAAAGTGCTTAACGGCCTTCCCTTATAGCTAAGTTGACTTTCTCGCAAAATGCATGTTAAACGCGTTTTTGAAGGCTAGCTTTTCAAAAATTTGCTGCCCCGGTCGGACAGAAGCCCAACTAGGCACTTCAAACTACTAAAACTTGTAATTTCCGTCAATTTTGAGCTCAAAATGCTTTTTAAACACGTTTCTCATTTTCCAACATTTTCTCGCCCTGTTGGCAACTTCAACACTTTACACCCTTTGCAAAATCCTGGGTACGCCATTGGTCTGAATGGTACCAGTACGATACTTATCAAAATACCGCTAAGTGCTTGACTGTATTACCACTGCGCCACTGAATGATGATAGGGTTGGTTCTGATTTTGTTCACTGTCAGTCAAGTGGAGGCCATTCCATATGTGTATTTTGACATATTCAACAATGGGACCAACTCCCTCCGGATGACAGTGCTGAAGAGCAACTCGAACTGCTGGAAAACCGACCGTTTGTTTCACTCAAGCACCTTTCCTCCAAGTGGTAATATCTCTTTGGAGTTGACCATATTGGACATTGGAGTAGTTTCACTGCGGCTCGGTTTTCTTTTCAGAATTAATATTAGCTAGAATGTAGATACACTGTGTAAATTGTTGCAACACTCAAAGCTTCTTGAAATTATGAAAAAACGGCATCCTTTCTTGCTGACCTTCCTAGTGTGTCGTCTATAATCGTATTTCAGTCGACCCCTCACCTTCTAGAACAATGTGGATGGATGGCTCTACTTCTGAACAAGCCCTCAAATTTATGCAGCCAAATTTACTTTACAGAAAATCGTTTTAGGTGTTTCCGATCCTTGAGATTCAGAAAATACTCAGGTGAGGGGGTAGGGGAAACCGCTATTTACATGCACACCATAAATTTGAGAACCTCTGTGCTTTCGCAGGAGGGCTGGATGTGAATTTGGTTGAGCGGTATTCTGGGGGTCGAGCACAAGTTGAAAAGCAGGCAAACCCCCAAGATCAGGACCCATCTTTGCTGTCAGTGAAAACACTAAGTTGCAGCTCAATTCGTCAGGGTTGAAACTGAGGCCGATAATGCCTACTTTGGCGACTGCTGGAGAGCACAGAAGGTTCTCGCTCTCATGTTTTCTGATACAAGTGGTTATTACACGTATATAGATTACATCGTTTCGTAAGTACTGATTTATGAGTGCAGTCAGGTACTTAACATGCATTTTGCGAGAAAGTCAACTTAGCTATACGGGACGGTGTTCAAGCAACTTTTTTTCGCGGATCTGGCTGGTATCCAATTATGTTAAAATACAGGGTGTCTCAAAAAAATGAACACATTTCTTTTTACTGCCATTTCCGCAAATTTTGACCAAATAGGCTGAAATTTGGAGTATAGGTGCCAAAATTCGGGGAATTTTATGTGTTAAAGTTTGGTGCACTAGGCTTGACTCATTCCCGAGAAATTTCAAAAAAAGTGAAATTTGTTAAATCAGTAGTGAAAGCCGGTCACCGAAAATATGATCACATTTCTTTTCACTGCCATTTCCGTAAATTTTGACCAAACAGGCTGAAATTTGGATCATAGATGCCAAAATTCGGGGAATTTTGTGTGTTAAAGTTTGGTGCACTAGGCTTGACCATTTCTCGAGAAATTTCAAAAAAAGTGAAATTTGGTAATTCCAATAGTGAAAGCCGGTCACCGAAAAACGTTACATTACATTATCGCCTAAACTCTAACGATAGTGTTGGAGTTCATGTGTCAACTTTTTACACATGAATTACCCTGAGCTTCTGCGTTTACACTCCAAATTTCATCCAATTCCGACAAAAATTAGAAAAGATACAGGAAAAGGAAATGTTTCCATTTTTCGGTGACCGGCTTTCACTATTGAAATTACCAAATTTCACTTTTCTTGAAATTTCTCGAGAATTAGTCAAGTCTAGTGCACCAAACTTTAACACATAAAATTCCCCGAATTTTGGCACCTATGGTCCAAATTTCAGCCTATTTGGTCAAAATTTGCGGAAATGGCAGTAAAAAGAAATGTGATCATTTTTTTGAGACACCCTGTAGATGTCAAACGAACACCAACGGTGCATGTTCGAACATCAGTGACCCCCCTAGAACCGGAGCTACACCCCTCAAAGTTGGGTTGGTGGTAGCCACTTTTTGGGCCTTTTTTGGACATTAACTGAAACGATCACCATTCACTCGTTTCTTCAGATACAGAATAGGATGCACATGGTTGGATAGCCCTGACAGTTGCCTTTCAGATGCCGCAAACATTGATGATTGTGATTGCTTCCGGAACTTACCCGGTTAGCGAATATATTCTCCAGAAACTACGAAATTAAGCTAAATTCCGACACAATTTTTTTTCCGAAAAATCGCTGTACCTTCTGTCACATATGCGGCGCCAAGCTAATTTTTGCTCAAAAGATAAAACACAAAACGCCAAACAAAATTAACCTATTTCGGAGGCAAATTTTTGGGGGTAGGGGTGGGTGTTTTGTGATTTGGAGAATATCACGCTAACCGGGTAAGTTCCGGAAGCACTGTTTGCGGCGTCTGAAAAGCAACTGTCAGGCCTATCCAACCATGTGCACGCCTATTCTGTATCTGAAGAAACGAGTGAATGGTGATCGTTTCAGTTAATGTCCAAAAAAGGCCCAAAAAGTGGCTAGCCACCCAACTTTGAGGGGGTGTAGCTCCGGTTCTAAGGGGTCACTGATGTTCGAACATGCACCGTTGGTGTAACATCTATTTTAAAATAATTGGATACCAGCCAGATCCGCGAAAAAAAGTTGCTTGAACATCCTAAGTTGACTTTCTCACAAAATGCATGTTAACGCCGTTTATGGCACTGATATATCACCAGCACCTAGGCTAGTTGTACCATAAATGGTACACCCACGTTCGGTCACTGGGATAGCACCACATATAATACTGGACCAGTACCATACAAAGTGAATATAGTATCCCTACCTGGTTGATAATGGCACATGTACTGGTACCATACGTACAGTATATATGGTACCAGTACAAGTGTTCAGATTGTATTTGTATACCATCATACAACCATCCTTCCCATCCAACGAATAGAGGGTACCCTATAGTACCACTAGCTTAGGTACCCTACCCGTGCCTTGTACGGTACGGGCTCCATAAAAACGGCTACAAAGTGTCTGATTGTAGCGAATATCTACTATTGGTATTCTTGCTTGTGTGGCTAACATTTTCAGCTATACCACTGATTGGCGGCTAAAGATGAAAGTTAATGCTCGGCTGCCAAACCCTGTGATGACGCTTCGTTACCCACCTTCTGGAGGCCAGTTCGTTCTACAGATCATCCGTTCGCGTTGATTCGACTGTTGCAATGTGTTCCTTGCTAAATAAATACCATCGCATATATTTGCCTCAATAACAGTTGTCAAGGCTAACGCTTTGTAAAATCACTGTGCGTTTATAGAACAAAATCTGCAATATACGGCTATATTATGGGCAGTTCCATTGCATGGCAGTGAAACAACAACGCTTTCAAAACTTTATACCCTATCCTGTATAGGCCACTGTGCGTAGGCAATGTTGTTTGGGTATGGGAGTTTCAGGAATTGGTTTGGTATGGGTAGGAGGTATTGGAAAAAATACCGTTATACCGGTATTTATTCAGTATTCCATGAAAATGTTGCGCAATGTCAAAACACTGAATTTCCAAGGTTCAGCGCTAAAGATTTAGGCATTTCCAAGGTCATCAAGCTAGGAAATTCATCAAAAGTGATGGGATTTATAGTTTTTAGCAATTTTACGAACTTTTTTACTGATGTGAAAATGGTTTCGTCAGACACGCTTCCAGTTGTACCGTACAGTCCGTCGCATCCGCGTCGCGATCGTGGACTTTTGCTATGTATAATAGGCTAGACAGACTGGAAAATGTTAGAAAAACAGCAAAAGGGACTAAATTTGGCAATCTAAAACAAAAATGCAAACTGCTGTTGTAAAATTTGCATAAAGAGTGTGGTCTGGCCGGCACAGTTGGTGTAGTGGCTCAGGCCACATGGCCACTGTGCGCGACGTCGTGCGCTCATCCACTCGGCGGGGCAAGTTTCTTGCCGCAAAAAGTTGGTCGTCGGCATAAAGCTCCACCCAGGCCACCGAAAACTGGTTACAGCGAGTAGGTAAAATGGGAACCAACTGGATCTGCCGTTGCACCAAAAGCCGCTCCAAAAAGCATGCCGCGTTGGAGGGAAGATCAACCACGTCAGGAGCCGTCTGAGAAACCAGCAATAAGGCCAATACCGGTTTGGCCACTTGGCCGGGCGGCCGTTGGGAGCTGTCGGCACCATGACGTCACCACGCCAGGCACTCTCTTAGTACCTGGCGCCCAACAGCATGGCTTGAGTGGCTTGGCAGTGAAAGAAGGGCAAACGTCCGAGATGACGATATCAGGGGTAACGAAATGGACCGTGCAGGTCTGATCGTAGGGCTGTACATCGTACGGCCCCCCCGCCAGATCGGATCGGATCGGATCGGAGTGTGGTCTGAAAAGACTGAGGAAGCGCTAGAAAGCGTTAGGAATAATAAAACCAATCTAGGATATTTAGAACCTGGGCTGCAGTTTTTTCCGCCATTTAGGAAAAATGGAAAAAATAGCTGGAAACAGCTCGAGGATATTTTCGAAAAAATATCCATCCCTGGTAGGAATTATCATGTTGTCAGCTTAAAGGATCAACACCTCTGCATTAAGTGGCAGCTGCTAGATGGCTTAGGGCAATAATGTTTTTTTGCGAAACCAACAGTCATTCAGCATTGTGCGCAGTGCAGAGACACCCTGCTCTTTGTGAAAGATAGTTAGTCTACACAACCATGGACTTCAGGCTAACCGTTGAGTCAATGAGTCTAGGTAACAAATCGACTGTTCGTCAGTCCTACCACTGCTGTATTTCTAGGCCATCAACCTAACCCTGAGCTAGAATTTTTCCGGAAACTATTTCAAGACCGTCGCTTGACGAAGGAAAAAGACCGCTTCGATGAAATATGGACTCCATCAAGCAGATATCTGAATTTTAATTACATTCGGGGCAAATCGCCAACGTCTTCAAGCACCACGGACATGCTACAATCCTATCTTGACACCCTTGACTGGGTGCGTGGTATGAAAATTCGGTAAGCAAAGATACATAGAGTCTGCACTCAGTCTCTTTGTTTCTTGCAGTGATCCAGAACTGGTTGGTCTAATGAAGAGGTTGTTGCACTCCGAGATGGGCAAATGAAGGGTGACACAAACCATGAGAGGGTCTTGCAGAAATGGCGACAACTTGTGGCAACATTTAGCTGGTAAGTCGTTTCAATGGTTAACTGGTGATTTGATTGGCGCAATCTTTGCAGAAATGCTGCATGAAACAGTGTCACTGGAGACAGTGATTGGAACCTTAGGACCTGTGGCTTTTTGTGGTGACTGTTTGTCTTTTTTTCAGATGCTGTGATGGTTTTTTATTTGCGATAAAGGGAGTAGCGTATTCAGACAATCACGCGTACTATTTATTCAGAAAATAGTGCACAACAAACAAATTCAGACGTGACTCTTAGCAAACCGGATCAGGAAAGATCGATTCATATATCCGGTCTGTTCATACGCATGCACATTTGAAATTGGATAGCATGACTTTAGGCTGCGCACATGCATATGTTAGAGTTCTATTCCGAAATTGCATGGCCGCGTGTTGCGCTGCTTAAGTATGGATCTGCCTGATGATAATCGCCACACTGATTTATCAGGCCACCCAATACGGCGCCCCTATTCGGCCCTTTTGGTAGTTGGTAGGGTGGTGATTGGTTGGTGCGCATTTGAGTGGGCGTGTCTTAGTTGTTCAGCGCTGGTCTGTCTGTGCTGTTGGGCCAGTGGACGTGGCTTTCTAGAACTTTCTGTTCATTGTGTATATAGACTGCCTATGATGCACGCCAGCCAGTGTGCTTACAAAACCTAACACAAGCCCATGGACAAACAAGTATGCGTTTGTATACATGAAATAGGTGTTAGCATTTATTGACGCACATTAGTCACTAGCTCGCTACGATCGAGTGTCTTCTCCCAGTGTTTAACTTTATTCTGTAGATAACGGAACGAGGACTAATATACTCTACAGGTATGCGTTTCATTCGCTCCACTTGTCTAAAAGGCACAGCGTTGTAAAAATTGAAGAGTTTATTAACCAAATTCCACAGAAGTTTGTTTAATAGTCATTACAGCTGTATTACTAGCAGATTTTATTTTTATGATTAACTAGATTTACTATAAATTCAGTCCTTGAATTTAAGTTATATTTTTGTTTTAGTAACAAGCAGCTCCGATTTTATTAATTTTTGTTTTGTTAAAAATTTTACTAATTTTAATATTATTTTACTATGATTTTACTAGTTATAATGTGGAAGTTTGCACCATTGATGCCAAGATTTTACGAATAATTGATGTTAGTGCTAAATAATTGTTTAACTTGATCAGGATATGAAGTTCTCCAGAGTTTTAGAGTAAAACATTCGAAATTCGACTGACCAAAGTACACCCACACATCATTTGTTGCAACATTGATCAAGATTTTGGCTGGAATTCACCAAAAACTAGTAAAATAGTAGTACAATTTCAATTTTAGTATTCAAGCGATTTGGTAATTTAATTTAATTTTTACTTTACTATTGGCTCTTAATTTAACTTTTACTACTGTCCAGGGGGGGGACCCAACCACGACAAATCTCGAAATATTTGCCGGGCCACTTCCGGTGACCGACATTCAAACGGTTGCCACTCGCCCAATTCTCGAGCTATCGACAAGCAGCTTGGTGCATTGTGTAGCTGAGATAATGGGCTTTCTAACAGTGTGCCCCGCTTTAGTATATCCCAATTTTGGACGAAAATGTGTAGCGTTTTTCGCGGTTGAAAGTGATTCAAAAAATTGCTCATTATTTAAACGGTCATAACTTTTGACCACAAAGAGCTAGCCATATACTGATCACACCACGTGCAAGAGCTCGTCGAGTACAATATTATAGATGCCATCGGAATCCAGATTAATCGATTCTAGCCTGAGTAATAGCGTGCCAAACATGATCATAATTTTTGGGCTCAATTTTCGCATTTGTCGTGCTTTCCAAGACCACTGGCAGCGAAGCAGTGTTCTAGTTGAGTCGTGAGGCCCATCAATCGAAGCGTCTTGGTGCGCTGAGTTCAAAAAGCATACCCAAGCCTAAATTGGAGGCTTCGTGTCCATGTTACTGACCGAAGTTATTAACGACTATTTCATACGCTTCCAGAGCCTAATGTTTGCAGCCATTTTTTCACAAATAGAACATCGAAATTCCAAATTCTGAACGAACATTCTGATGTAGAACGGCGAGACGAATCGATTGGTGTGAGAAACGTATTTCTAGGAACACGTTTTCCCGGTGGACAGTAGACATGAATGAATGTCGCTCTGATTTACGCTACAAAAATGGCCTGTTTAGTAGGGAATTCATGGTCTTGCTCATCAACCGGTGATCCCAGATGGATCGTTGAGCTGCCAATCGATGCACAACGCGAACGTTGAACTCGAAAATCGCGGCTGCATCGCTCTTTTAACCATTGCCATCACTGTAGAAGTGGAAATATAGGAGTGGTCAGATTTTCACCTATACTTCTCACATTCTGAGTTAATTCTGGACGAAATAACGGTCGAAAATTAAAATTTTGAACCAACATTCTAATGCAGAACGGCGAGATGAATCGATTGCTGTGAGAAACATCCTTCCACGACCACGTTTTCCCAGTGAACAGTGAAGATTTTTGTGGGAGACCTCAATTTTAACTTGGGAACGCCTGTTTTCTATGGAATTTCAGCTATAGCACTGCCACACGAGATGCGAGATGCAAACTATTAGTTTAGTGGAACCAGACAAACACAGTTATCCAAAGAAGAAGATGCTAACTGAGGTATTTATAGCATAATACATATATGTAGAGTATGACTATGTGCAATGTGAATTTCGTGTTTTCTTCCAGATAATGCTTGGAATCAAACAACAGGATAGTCTTGAATATCTGCCATCGTTTGACAGATTGACTCAGGACGAGGGCCCAATAGGCGTGAGGCGGTACACAACAGAGTGGCAGAAGATGCAGGAAACTCCTGGCCTGATCAGTGCCAACACTGCATACAAATCACTTGTAGAGCTGACGCCATGTAACCAGCCAACAAAAAAGAGTAGTGACCTGCGGAAATTGTTCTATAGGTAATACATTTTTAGTCTTTGAAGACATGTAACTGTGAACTTGTTAGATTCCACTGTGGGGAAAACACACTGCTGGAAATGCACGAACGTGAGTTTCCACAATGCCGTTCTGACACAAATGCAGAATTAGCAGAGAATTGGAGCAGAGCTAATGAGCACAGTGCTGTTCTTACTTTACTGCAGCACTGCAGTACTGTTCTCAATGCAATTGGATTGCCAACCGAAAACGTGCTATTCAGAGAAGTTGGTGCATTACCAGCATCACCTGATCTGGTTGCATCACCGAATGGGTTCCTTTCAAGTCATGATAAATCGAAGAAGGAAAGCATTCCACAGTAAGCATCAAGTGCCCATTCCTAGCAGGTAATGGAAAAGCAAAACCAGCACAGAGACTGCCATGGCAGCACTATGTGCAGCTCACAGCTGAAATGGAGGCATTCGATTCTTCCTCCTGCTTGTATATCAGCTGGACACTGGTTGGCACAACTGTATTTGCTGTGCATCTGGATCCATCTTTTGCTCAAAATCTCTCAACATACCTTACCAACTTTGTGCAGTGTGCAAAGGAAAAGCGTTCCTATGACACGTTTATGGACAAAATCCAGGAAGGAAACGCCACATCTTTATGCAAGGTTGCAAGTCAGCTAGCGGAGCAGTTCAAACCAATCGTGGAGCTGGAATCGTGTCTTGACTATGCTGCAAAGAAAAGCGCTAGACAAGTTACAAAGTTGACAAGTTTCACCAACAACTTCAAGGTTTATAAGCTATCTCGATACCTAATATAACCTGTTACTTTTGTAGTCCCTGTCTGTACAGCTATGAAAGCAAACATAAAGTAATAAAATTTTCAATGGATGCATGACATATAGACCGAAGAGCAATGCACTGAAATTTTCGAACTCAGTTGACCTATCGATTGGTTTCCTTTCCACTAAACTAACAGTTTGCATCTCGTGTCTCGCGTGGCAGTGCTATAGCTGAAATTCCATAAAGAACAGGAGTTTCCAAGTTAAAACGCTCGCGCTTTCGAGTTTCCAAGTTAAAGGATCTCCCGCAAAAATCTCCACTGTTCACCGGGAAAACGTGGTCATGGAAGGATGTTTTGCATAGCAATCGATTCGTCTAGCCGTTCTGCATTAGAATGTTGGTTCAGAATTTTAATTTTCGACCGTTATTTCGTCCAGAATTAACTCAGAATGTGAGAAGATAAAGGTGAAAAGGTGAAAATCTGACCACTCCTATATTTCCACTTGTACAGTGATGGCAATGGTGAAAAGAGCGATGCAGCCGCGATTTTCGAGTTCAACAGACCGTTGTGCATCGATTGGTAGCTCAGCGATCCATCTGGGATCACAGGATGATGAGCAAGACCATGAATTCCCTACTAAACAGGCCATTTTTGTAGCGTAAATCAGAGCGACATTCATTCATGTCTACTGTCCACCGGGAAAACGTGTTCCTAGAAAGACGTTTCTCACACCAATCGATTCGTCTCGCCGTTCTACATCAGAATGTTCGTTCAGAATTTGGAATTTCGATGTTCTATTTGTGAAAAAATGGCTGCAAACATTAGGCTCTGGAAGGGTATGAAATAGTCGTTAATAACTTCGGTCAGTAACATGGACACGAAGCCTCCAATTTAGGCTTGGGTATGCTTTTTGAACTCAGCGCACCAAGACGCTTCGATTGATGGGCCTCACGACTCAATTAGAACACTGCTTCGCTGCCAGTGGTCTTGGAAAGCACGACAAATGCGAAAATTGAGCCCAAAAATTATGATCATGTTTGGCACGCTATTACTCAGGCTAGAATCGATTAATCTGGATTCCGATGGCATCTATAATATTGTACTCGACGAGTTCTTTCATGTGGTGTGATCGGTATATGGATAGCTCTTTGTGGTCAAAAGTTATGACCGTTTAAATAATGAGCAATTTTTTGAATCACTTTCAACCGCGAAAAACGCTAAACATTTTCGTCAAAAATTGGGATATACTAAACTGGGGCACATTGTTAGAAAGCCCATTATCTCAGCTACACAATGCACCAAGCTGCTTGTCGATAGCTTGAGAATTGGGCGAATGACAACCGTTTGAATGTCGGTCACCGGAAGTGGCCCGGCACATATTTCGAGATTTGTCGTGGTTGGGTCCCCCCCTGCTACTGGTTTGTGCCCAGTTCCGACTTTCCCATTTCCGACTTTCCCAGTTCCGACGTTCCCAGTTCCGACTTTTCCCAGTTCCGACTTTCCCAGTTCCGACATTCCCAGTTCCGACTTTTCCCAGTTCCGACTTTCCCAGTTCCGACTTTTCCCAGTTCCGACTTTCCCAGTTCCGACTTTCCTGAACCTAACCCCTAAGCCTAAGCGTAAGCCTGAACCTTGCCCCTAAGCCGAAGCCTGCACCCGTTGTTGTTGAATCTTTCCGCGATCCCTTTCCAGACAGCGGCTTTCTTTCTGTTGACATCGGCAGCATTGCTTTTACTCATTAATAGGTCTTGGTTTAGCTCGAATTCGTCGACAAGAAACATACACTGAACATCGGTTAGCGGCTTGCTATCGTTTTCAGCCATTTTAAGGCTACTGTTGAGCAAAAATCAGCCGCACCACAAACAACAAATGGTCTAGTGAGCCGTCTAGTGCCACTAGAGCGGGGGCTAGTGCTAGTGTTGATGCAGAATAACGCTTCCCAGTGGCACTGGAACCTAAGCCTAAGCCTTAACCTAAGCATGAACCTAAGCCTATCCTACTCATTGAGCATTACGTAGCTACCATACATGCCGGAAAAATCGGTTGCGGTAGTCAAAATCCGAAAATTTGGGGGTGGGCCTGCCGGTTTGGGGGGTTCGCGGCGATTTTGGTGGGTGGGGTCAGGAACAAAAGTTGGCTTCAGGTGGGTGGGGTCGCTTGGGGGCTCGAACCCAAGTTAGGGGGTGGGCACCCCACCGGACCCCCCCGCTCCCCATGTATGGTAGCTACATATTATACTTGTATATTTTACCGGAGTCTTGTCTGTGTAAAGTATAGTGAATGTTATTGTAAAGTCGGAACTGGGAACATCGGAACTGGGAAAGTCGGAACTGGGAAAAGTCGGAACTGGGAAAAGTCGGAACTGGGAAAAGTCGGAACTGGGAAAAGTCGGAACTGGGAATGTCGGAACTGGGAACATCGGAACTGGGAAAGTCGCAATTGGGAAAGTCGGAACTGGGAACACGCCCTGCTACTGTCTTACTATAGTGCGTTCAAAAAAGAGCGAGCTGGCGGTTTTTTGTGAATAACTTTTTATGGAGCCATCGGAGCGACTTGGGCCTCATAACCAAAGTTGTAGAGCAGGTCGAGCTCCGGTCTGGGGTAAACCCTAATCTGCGCTACGTTCACTCTGAACACTAATTTGCGCTACGTTGAAAAAATGAGCTTTTTTCCTAATTCCGATGAAGATGAGCTGACTTCAGAATTCGATTCTAGAGTCCTTGGGGAGTTCAATGATGCTTTCGTGACGTTTCCAGGTCAAACCGTTCCGGAGATATGGCCGGTCAAAGTTTGCAAAAATCGCGAAAAATGGCGTTGTTTTGAAAATTTCACTAATTTGGGGCGGAAATATAGACATACAGATAGATTTGGTTGAAACTTCCTGAAGAGGGTATTCAGGACCGCTGAAATCGATTTTGACACTTCCGGACCCTGAAAATTTGACCCTGATACCGTAATACGGGTCCCAAGACGAATTCCACAGACATGCCATTCTGCAATTCGTCTTGGGACCCGTATTACGGTATCAGGGTCAAATTTTCAGGGTCCGGAAGTGTCAAAATTGATTTCAGCGGTCCTGAATACCCTCTTCAGGAAGTTTCAACCAAATCCATCTGTATGTCTATATTTCCGCCCCAAATTAGTGAAATTTTCGAAAAAACGCCATTTTTCGCGATTTTTGCAAACTGTGGCCGGCCATATCTCCGGAACAGTTTGACCTGGAAACGTCACGAAAGCATCATTGAACTCCCCAAAGACTCTAGAATCGAATTATGAAGTCAGCTCATCTTCATCGAAATTAGGAAAAAAGCTCATTTTTTCACATAGCGCAAATTAGTGTTCAGAGTGAACGTAGCGCAAATTAGGATTTACCGCAGACCGGAGCTCGACCTGCTCTACAACTTTGGTTATGAGGCCCAAGTCGCTCCGATGGCTCCATAAAAAGTTATTCGCAAAAAACTCTTGCAGAATACGGCATGTCTGAGGTATTCATCTTGGGACCCATATTACGGTATCAGGGTCAAATTTTCAGGGTCCGGAAGTGTCAAAATCGATTCCAGCGGTCCTGAATACCCTCTTCAGGAAGTTTCAACCAAATCCATCGGCCTGTCTATATTTCCGCCCCAAATTAGTGAAATTTTCGAAAAAACGCCATTTTTCGCGATTTTTGCAAACTGTGGCCGGCCGTATCTCCGGAACGGTTTGACCTGGAAACGTTACGAAAGCATCATTGAACTCCCCAAGGACTCTAGAATCGAATTCTGAAGTCAGCTCATCTTCATCGGAATTAGGAAAAAAGCTCATTTTTTCAACGTAGCGCAAATTAGTGTTCAGAGTGAACGTAGCGCAGATTAGGGTTTACCACAGACCGGAGCTCGACCTGCTCTACAACTTTGGTTATGAGGCCCAAGTCGCTCCGATGGCTCCATAAAAAGTTATTCGCAAAAAACCGCCAGCTCGCTCTTTTTTGAACGCACTATAATATAATAGTAAAAATTTACCATTACTATTTTTGTTTTGCTACACTACAGTAAAATAACAGTATTAATCATGTTTATTACATTCAGACCCTGCAAAACTGTTTAATGACTGTAGACAGCTCGATGTTTCTCTCTCTGATGCTGGCGGCAAGCAAGATGCAACTTGCAAGTAACCGCTCTGTTGCAAGAAAATTGGAATTTGAATCATTGGAAGGAGCAATCCAATCATCCAACTCTGATGTGCTCCAGGCAATCAAATCATCCAACTCTGATATGCTCGAGGCAATTCAGACATCCAACTCTGATGTGCTCCAAGCAATCCAATCATCCTCCTCTGATCTACTCCAGGCTATCCAATCATCCAACTCTGATGTATTCCAGGTAATCCAATCATCCAACTCTGATGTATTTCAGGTAATCCAATCATCCAACTCTGATGTGTTCCAGGTAATCCAATCATCCAACTCTGATCTGCTCCAAGCAATCCAATCATCCAACTCTGATATGCTGAAGGCAATTCAGAAATCAAACTCTGACATGCTCAAGCAGCAGGCTAAGATGGTGAGAAGAGATAAGCACTTTGAAATCTCACAGTCGAATCCATTTAGCACACAGCTTTAGAAGAGAAGCTACAAAGTATGGCTGACCGGTTTCGCAGAGGTCAGATAGAGTTCGAGCAATCGGTCAAAGTCCGATTTGCTCAGTTAGAGAGACAACATGAAAGAGACACTGCTAAACTGGACCAACTGATCGGTCTTACCACGTCTACGGCTCATCTACAAGAGCAGGTGGAAAATTCTGCAAAGTTGGATGAGCTGGTTCGTGTCCTTTGTACATCTCATCTCAGTCATCTAGTGTCAAATGCATTTTCTAGCTGGACAAACTACGAGCAATGATGCATCCCGTCGAAAAGACAACAGCAAAAGAATGAGATGAAGATATGCGTTTTGTCTCTAAAATATTAAATTAAATTAATTGAATTGAAATTGAAACGGGCCAATTATCCGAATTTCAGTTACAAATATATTAATTTTTACATCACTAATCCCCGAAGTAGTAGGGGGGTTGGAGTCTGAGCCCAAATTTTGGAGTTGGCTTGGGCACTAAAACGCTCAAAAACGAAAAAATCGAAAATTTTCGGCTAAAAATCGTTAAAAACCGCTAATTTGGGCTGAAATACAGCTAAAAAGTGCTGTTTCGCTGTGATTTTGGCAATTTTTCTGTCTGAAATTAAAAAAATTTGCTCAAAAAATTACTTATCTGTAAAATCGTCTTGGGGGGCGGGGGGTCTGGCCTAAGTCGAGTGGGGGCAGACCCCCTGTTACATGTATGGTTTAAATGTAAAAGTACTGTATCGGACAGCTGGCATGGTAGAATAATCATGTTGAGACAGCTTGAGCTTGAAAGGATAAACAAACACTTCTGTATTTTGGTGACAGCTGTCTGCTGACTTAGGGTAATAAATACCGCATTAGGATTATGTTTTTTGTTAAAAACCAACAGCGAGTCGGAACGTTCGCGGAACAAAGACACCCTGCTTTTTTTAAAAGGGAGTCAGTCTATGCAAACAACCATGAATTTCCAGGCAACTGTTGAGTCTATGAGTGAAGGTAACAATGCTGAGTGTTCTTCAATCCTCCTTCCACTTCCGTTTCTAGGCGCTAAACCGAACCCTGAGCTAGAATTCTTCCGAAAGCTATTTCAAAAGCATCAGTTGACGAAGGAAACAGTCCGTTTCAATGAAGTATGGAATCCTTCACTTCACACAAATATATAGATTGGAACTACATTCGAGGACTGAGCAATTCGCCAATGTCCATGTCTGCAAGCTCTATGGACATCAAACCCTATCTTGACACGCTTGACTGGGTGAATGACATGAAGATTCGGTAAGCTGATATTCAGCCTCGGCCAGTGTTTTGTTATTTCTTGCATTGCAGTGACCCAGAACTGCTTGCGCTAATGAAAGAGGTTATTGCACACCGAGAAAGGCAGCTGAAGCATGAATCAAACCATGTCAAGGTCTTGGAGAAATGGCGTCAACTTGAGGCCGAAGTTAACTGGTAAGTCGTTTCAATGTTTTCAGTGTTTGCGTTGACGTAATACTGTAATTGCAGAAATTCTGCGTGGAACAATGCCTCTGGGAAATACGTAGTTGACTGCAGACCTAGTAGGCCATGCGTTTTGTCGGGGTCAATGTTTGTTTCCTGCGACGCTGTGATTGTTTTATACGTATTAAAACATATTACACGTGTTAAAAGGAGTCAATGTATTCAGCTGGGATGGATATTTTTCCGCAATACCTCGGCCTGTTTTTTTTCAGTTTTTTATCGTTTTTTTTTCCAAAATCGCGGAAAAAGTGCAGCTGAAGTTCTGAGTATCCTAGCTTGGTTTTATGATTCCTAACGGTTTCTAGCGCCTTCCTGAGTCTTTTCAGAACAGAAATACCCGTCTTACATAGATATAACCCACGAAACAGACATCAAACAGTCCCTGACAGGCTCCATCAATAAACTACATATGCAAATTTTCTTACAGCAGTTTGCACTTGTTTTAGATTGCCAAATTTGGTTTTTTCTGCTCTTTTTCTAACAGCTTTGAGTTAGCCTGGCCTATTATGTATACATCGTAAAAGTCCACTGTTTAACTGAAAAATGACATAAATTAGTTATTTTTAGCTTGAATTTTTTTCCGCGATTTATGTTTTTTCGACCCTTAGGAAAAAAACCGGTTTTTTTCGGAAAAAAACGAAAAGGAACACCGGAAAAAACACATCTCACGGCTCACATCCCTCGTATTCAGGCAGGGACGCATCAGATTACCTATTTATTGACAAAAACATCTAAACAAGAGCGGGCAGAAAGAAGAGAGGCTGCTGAGGTGCAACTTGTAACCACTACACCACCGCTAATTCTGATACCAGGGAGTATGGATGTTTCAGAGCTATGTACGTACGTATTTGCATCTAAACTCAAACTCAGCCCTTGTCTGCTTCTACAAGCTAAAATATAGTATTTGGTCAAAATCGCTAATCTTTATACTTCGCACAAAGGTTAATACTTTTATTTAGAGATGGCCGAAAGCGGTGGTTTTCAAAGCTCCGTAATATGTAATGCATGCGTGCAACGTAATCATATACAGTATGCAAATGGTCCACCAATTTATACAAAAACAGTATGCAAATGGCGCACTAATTTATACGAAAACAATATGCAAATGATGCACTAATTTATACGAAAACAGTATGCAAAGCATTACATTGAAACCGGACTGCCACTGTATTACTACATAGTCACTTTTACTGTTGGAACCACTACTTTTCAGCAGAGTAGAGTTAGCAAAAGGCAATGCAGACATTATCTTATGGATATTTGTTAGGCAAAACAAAACGAAGTAGCCAAGATTAATGTAGAAACACTTTTATTAAATGCTTTCACACTTGTATACACCGTATACACCTCCAATTAAGCTCTAATTAGTAGTTTTAGAAAAAATTCGGTCAAGCATAAGAATGGTGTCGGCTCAGGTTGTCAGCATACTACTAATTGCCGTCTATGGTACGTTTTCCTATGAGTGAGAAAACACATTTTGGCAGAGTTTGACTGTATCTGTTCTTGAATTTCGTTTCTCTTTAGTGCCTTTCGTCGCAGGAGACCCTTGCAGAGAAAGCGAAATTAATGTAAGATGATTTTGTTCTATTTTACTCTTTACTTGTATGTACTTCTAAATTCTCATTCTGCAACCCTCAGTACGTACATGGATATGTGAATGTGATGAGGCTGCGGTGGAGTGAGGGGGCCAACAAATTTGGAGTCTAACAAAGTAAAACTGAAGTTGCCTAGATCCAGGCCGGCACAGTTGGTGTAGTGGTTTAGGCCGCAAAGCTACTGTGCGCGTGCTCGTGCGCTCATCCACTCGGCGGGGCAAGTTTCTTGCGCAAACAGTTGGTCGTGGGCACAAAGCCCAACCCAGGCCACCGAAAGCTGGTGACAGCGAGTAGGCCGGCACAGTTGGTGTAGTGGTTTAGGCCACATGGCCACTGTGCGCGACGTCGTGCGCTCATCCACTCGGCGGGGCAAGTTCCTTGCCGCAAAGAGTTGGTCGTCGGCATAAAGCTCCACCCAGGCCACCGAAAACTGGTTACAGTGAGGAGGTAAAATGGGAACCAACTGGATCTGCCGTTGCACCGAAAGCCGCTCCAAAAAGCATGCCGCGTTGGAGGGAAGATCAACGACGTCAGGAGCCGTCTGAGAAACCAGCAATAAGGCCAATACCGGTTCGGCCACTTGGCCGGGCGGCCGTTGGGAGCTGTCGGCACCATGACCTCACCACGCCAGGCACTCTCTTAGTACCTGGCGCCCAACAGCATGGCTTGAGTGGCTTGGCAGTGAAAGAAGGGCAAACGTCCGAAATGACGATATCAGGGGTAACGAAATGGACCGTGCAGGTATGATCGTAGGGCTGTACTTCGTACGGCCCCCCGCCAGATCGGATCGGATCGACAGCGGGTAGGTAAATGGGTACCGACTGGAGCTGCGTAAGCACCTAAAGCTACAATAGCAACCACTCATGTGTTGGGACAAACGGCAACAGGGGACAGCTACGGCTGAGACCCGCCCAGACTGACGCGAACATGAGCATGTGTACCGGTTGGTAGCGAAGGAAGGGCAGGACGTTGATGTTTGTGATGGGCCCGCAGTGTGGCTTAAGTCCACCCAGTCCAAGTCTAGATCCCAGGGTTCAGCCCTGGCCGGCCCGTTGAAGAAACCATACATGTCGCTGGGTTTTTCCGTGGGGGGGACCTTTTTGAAATCCCAAATAGGGTTTTGGGACCAAGTCCAAAGTGGGTTTTGCGACCTTTTTTTGGGGTCCAAAAGTGGGTTTTGTCGACCTTTTTTTGGGGTAAAAAGCGGGTTTTGTCGACCTTTCTTAGGGATTCTGGGGCGAAAAATGGCTTCAAAACCCTATTTGGGCCGAAAAAAGCCTTAAAACCCTGTTTTTGCATTAAAAATGCCTTAAAAACCCTGTTCCGGTTGAAAAAAATGCCTTAAAAACCGAATATTGAAGCAACGAATGTAATAAAAAGCTGTTTTGCGCTCAAAATACGTATTGAATATGAGTTTCAGCGATAAAATACAGATTGAAATGCGTTATATTGACTAAAAATAGTTCAGAGAACCCTAATATCGATTCTGAGGCACGCGCAAAACCCTGTTTTGACTTATCAGATTACTAAAAAACCCTATTTAGTGATTTGAATGCAGTTCTTAAACCCTGTTTAGGGTTTCTAATCAACCTAAAAACCCTCTCTAGGCTTTCTAGCCAGTGCTAAAACCCTGTTTAGAGTTTCAAAGTAACCTAAAAACCCTAATCAGGCTTTGAAAGTAACCTGAAAACCCTAATCAGGCTTTGAAAATAACCTAAAAACCCTAATCAGGGTTTCAAAGCAGCCTAAAAACCCTAATCAGGGTTTAAAAGTAACCTGAAAACCCTAATCAGGGTTTAAAAGTAACCTAAAAACCCTAATCAGGGTTTCAAAGCAGCCTAAAAACCCTAATCAGGGTTTAAAAGTAACCTGAAAACCCTAATCAGGGTTTAAAAGTAACCTAAAAACCTTAATCAGGGTTTCTAAGCAGTCTAAAAACCCTATTTAGGATTTCTAAGCCTTACAAAACCCTGTTTTGGGTTGTATGGTAGCCGAAAACCCAATTTTGTGCTGCAGAATGTATTGTCTGGGCTAAAATTTTCTTTACTTTGGAATCCAAAAGTGGGTTTTCAGGTCCCCCCCCCAAAAAATCCGCTGGGGGGGACTTTTGCCGAAAAATCGGGCTTCGGTGGGGCCGGCCCCCCCTTTACCCCCCCCAACGACATGTATGGAAGAAACACTAATTTGTGCAATGCAGAGCAGCTGCTGCTATCAGATCAATATTAGTAATCGATTCTGATGTTCAGACCACATGTGAGAAGTTCGTACATAATAAAAACCACAACACACCGTACTATCTATGCGGCAAGAAAATTCCGTGCTGCGTGGACAAGCTCTGTAGACTGCTCGGCAAGGAAATATGTTATCCTAGTCGTGGTTAGTTTTTCCGATCAAAAATTACTACCTACTTGCTGCAAATACAGCTCTTCAATTTTATTTATATTTACTTAACCGCCCGCCACACAGTTCTTTACTAATTTTTCTTAAACTAATAATTCAAAAATGCACAAATCAGAGACTGAGCAACATGATTTTAATAGACACATGTATTTATGTCAGCACCATACATGTAAAGTAGTTGGGGGAATAGGGGGTATTTCCCATACATGTAACAGGTCATCAGCCGAAGGGGGGAGAGGGTTGGGCACTAAAAAACGCTCAAAAATCGAAAAAATCGCAATTTTTGGCTAAAAATCGCTAATTTGGGCTGAAATACAGCTAAAAAGTGCTGTTTTGCAGGCAGGCGAGTTTGGCAATTTTTGTGTCTTAAATTGTAAAAAAGTGCAAAAATGTGCGTAAAAATTTACTTGCCAGAAAATCCGAGGGGGGTCGGCGAAATCGTCTCGGTGGGGGTGGGTCCCCCATACGGGGGTCTGGCCTAAGTCGGGTAGGGGAGACGCCCCCAGACTACCGCTGTTACATGTATGGTCCGTGCCTTCCGGATTCTTGAGGGATTTTTTGAAACCTCATTTTGGGTTTCTAAACCTGCAAACAGAGTTCCAGAAACCCCGATTAGGGTTTCAGAGGCCATAAACACGGTTTCGAAGCCAAATTACGGTTTTAGAAGCTCTATATAAGGTTTCTAAGGCCCGAAATACGGTTTTGGAAAACTAATATTAATATGGCTTTCAGAGAGCGTAAACAGGGCTTCAGAGCATACATGTTGCTGGGTTTTCGGCTGGGGGGATTTTTCTGATCCAAAATAGGGTTTCAGGGCTATGCCCAAAAGGGGTTTCAGCGACCATTTTTGGTGTCCAAAAGTGGGTTTCAGCGACCTTTTTTGGGCTCAAAACAGAGTTTTGAGGACTAAAAATGTGGTAAAAATCCTGTCTGAAGTGCAAAAATACCGTCTAAAACCCTATTTTTGCTTTAAGACGTGGAAAAAAACTTATATTTTATTTACAATGTGCAAAAAAAGCTAATTTTGCATTAAAACGCGCAAAAAAACCCATTTTATTCGACATAATACAGTTAAAATGCATTTCTGGAACCTTCTTTAGAGATTTTTAAACCCAAATTAGGGTTCTGGAACCCTATTTAAGGTTTCAGTAGCCGAAATTAGGGTTCCGGAACCCTATTTAGGGTTTCAGGAACCCAAATTAGGGTTCCGGAACCCTATTTAGGGTTTCAGTAATCCAAATTAGGGTTCCGGAACCCTATTTTGGCCCTCCAGAAACCCAAATTAGGGTTCCGGAACCCTATTTAGGGTTTCAGTAACGCAAATTAGGGTTTCAGGAACCCAAATTAGGGTTCCGGAACCCTATTTAGGGTTTCAGTAACGCAAATTAGGGTTTCAGGAACCCAAATTAGAGTTCCGGAACCCTATTTTGAGTTTCAGAAACCCTAAATAGGGTTCCGCAACCCTAATTTGGATTATCGAATCCCTAAATAGGGTTCCAGAACTCTAATTTGGGTTCCTGAAACCCAAATTTATTGCTCCGAACCCAAGTTGGGTTTCTGAAACCCTAATCAGGGCTTCTGGAACCCTGTTTGCAGGTTTACAAACCCAAAATAGGGTTTTAAAAAATCCCCCCCCAGAATCCGGCTGGGGGGAATTTTGTCCGAAAATCGGGCCAGGGGGGAAATACCCCCTTTCCCGCCCAACTACATGTATGTTTCGGAGCCCTAATTTGGGTTTCAAAATCTCTAAATAAAGTTCCAGAAACGAATTTTAGCCATACATGTAACAGGTCATTCGTGGTGTGGAGTCATCTGGCTGGTCTGAGCTGAGCAGCACAGATTCTAAGGAGCGGGTTGGGCACTAAAAACCGCTCAAAAATAGCATTTTTCGGCTAAAACCGTCAAAAAATTTACCCCCCCCCCAGCCAAAAAGCCAGCTAGATGTACCATACATGTAACAGGTCATCCGCCGATGGGGGAGGGGGGTTGGGGGTCTGGCGCCGGCCGGGGGGGATCTGAGCCAAAATTTTTGGGAGGGGGGAGGGTACTAAAAAACGCTCAAAAATAAAAAATCGCTATTTTTGGGCTAAAAATCGCCAAAAACCGCTAATTTGGGCTGAAATACAGCTAAAAAGTGCTGTTTTGCAGGCGATTTTGGCAATTTTTGTGTCTGAAATTCTAAAAAATTGCAAAAATTTGCTCAAAAATTTACTTGCCAGAAAAATCGGGGGGGGGGGTGGTGTCGGCGAAATCGTCTCGGGGGGTCCCCATCCGGGGGGGGGGGTCTGGCCTAAGTCGGGTGGGGGGGCAGACCCCCCTGTTACATGTATGAGATGTACGATCAATTCAACGTGTTTTATAGGTACACGGGTCACACTGAAACCTGGTGTTCCGTATCCAGACAGGTAGGTGCCTGTTGGCTACTTGTGTGTTCCATCTCTACAGAGTTCTTTATCTTTATAGACGACGTGGTATAGCTGATGTATGTTGTCACAGCCGAGCTGCACCTAAGAAACAGCAGTGCACCTATAACTATATGAAAACGTTTTGCTGCAAGAAATGAATGACCAGTTAGATAGTTTGCTTTGTGAAGCATAAACACTTTTTCTACTGTTGTGATGAGTATACTAAATAGTTGAAGTCAAAGTCATGTTTAATACTTTTGCGATACGAACAGGTGGGGTCAAAATATTGTGGGCAGGTATTGGAAAGGCACCTAATATCAGGTATCAGGTACATGTATTTCAAAAATACCCAATCAGGTATCTGGTATAGGTAGGTATTCACAAAAATACAGGTATCACGTATTAGGTATCAGGTATTTGCCCATATAGAGTTAAAATCCGGTATTTTAGCCGAAAAATCGCATGACTACCAATTTGGTCTCAAAACTCAGCTAAAAATCAGATTAGTCCAGTCTTTTATTGATTTTTTCGTTATGGAACTGCACAAAGTGCTAAAAACCCATTCTCAAAATATCACAGTGGTCTGGAATCGCTTTGCACATCCATCTCTGGTGGTTCATCCTTGCTACTTAGAGTATGGCTTCTCATAATTTACCCATAGAGTGTGTCACTATTTGTCTTCGGCTTTATTCATTGGCTTACTCAAGGAAGTATAAATTTTTGCAAAAGGAAGTATAAATTTTTGCAAAAGGAAGTATAAATTTTTGCAAAAGGAAGTATAAATTTTTTAGATCTCTGGTTGGGCGTTGAACCATGGCCCAATCAGGGCGAGAAAAATTTGGCAAAAATAGCTTGAAAAACGCTTGTGAAAACATTCTGAGTATACTATTAGCAGATTAGGAGGTACTGTATTGCAGTCTGAAATTGGCCTGGTTGAGCAACGGGCCAAGCAGAGAGAGAAAATTTTGAAAAAAATTAGCAGTCCTACACGCTTTTTTAATGGAGAAATCGGTCGTAAACTATCATTTGTTGCCTTCTGTTTGTACCTGATACCTGTACCTGTTTCAGTCCAAAAATAAACCCAAAATCAGGTAGGTACAGTTCGAAAGTACCCGCTCAGGTATCAGGTAGGTAGAATCCGATCCGATCCGATGTGCCTTACGGCCTGCGATCAGACTCCAGGTCCATTTCGCTACTCCCATGATTCGTCATCTCGGACGTGGCCCTTCTTTCACTGCCGGCCACTCCTACCCATGCTGCTGGGTGCCGGTCACCAGGAGGGCGGCCGGCGTGTCGATGCCATGATGCTGACAGCTCCCGACGGCCGCCGGTGCCCCATATGCCAGAGGGCTCCCGGCAAAGTTGGTTTCTCAGACAGCTTCTAACATCGTAGATCTTCTTCCCAACGCGGCATGCTTTGTGGAGCGGCTTCGGTGCAACGGCAGATCCAGTTGGTTCCCATTTTATCTACTCGCTGTAACCAGCTTTCGGTGGCCTGGGTGGAGCGTTGTGCCGACGACCAACTCTTTGCAGCAAGAAACTTGCCGCGCCGAGAGGATGAACCACTACAACCGCTAGGGATGCAGGGGCCGCCGTGACTCAGAGGCAGCAAGCTATCCACTGAGCCAACGACGCGGCATCAGGTAGGTATTAGGTGGGTATTGCAAATCTACCTGATAATCAGGTACAGGCAGACATGGGCAAAGGGGGGGGGGGCCGGGGGGGGGTTGGCCCCCCTCAGGCTCTGACCTACCCCCCCCCCTCAGCCGGCCGCTACCCCCCCCCTCAGGAATTTTTTGGAAGATTTTTGTATAGAAAGTTATGATAAATATATGCCTGGATTAGGTGTAAATGAGCTCAGAATAGCTTATTTTAACGTATTTTGATGAAAAATAAGCCAAAAAACCTTGATTTTAGACAAAAATTGGACTTTTTGGCTTACCACCCCCTCCGCCCCCCCCCCCTCAGGCGCTCCTACCCCCCTCAGCCCCCCCTCAGGATTTGAAAATTCTACCCCCCCCCCCTCCGCCGAAATGCTAGCCCATGTCTGGGTACAGGCATACATGTACTAGGGGGGTTTGGGGGTTACCCCCCTGCTGGAAAGGCCAACCCCCCTCACCCCCCCCCCCCGAGACAGGTTAAGGGACCCCTCCCCCCGACCAAAAAATACAAGTGGTGGTAGTGGCTCCAGTATTAACAAACTGGGTCAGAAATCACTAATTTTTAGCCTAAAATTCACTTGAAAAGCCTTTGGAAACCGAATTTGCCGTTTCCACTGCTGATATTTAAGAAAAATCGGTGTTTTTGGAAGCTCTTTTTGTCATTTTTTGCTTGTTTTTAGCTTTAAAACGCTATTTGGCAGCTTAAAATAGCGATTTTTAGCGTCCTTACTGAAAAAACGTGCTAAAAACGCATTTCTAGGCGTTTTGGAGCTTTTTGAAATTTGGGACCCCCCACCTGGGCGAAACCCCCCCTCGACCCCCCACCTGAGGAAACCCCCCCTACCCCCCTCCCCCAGGTCGGCCCGGAGCTGTTACATGTATGGGTACAGGTACAGGTATACCTGATGCACAGTAGGTCAAAATCAATGTTTCACTACTTTTGCCAGCTACCCTACATACGTCATGAACGACAGGAGAGCGAGAGTCAGGAGAGCTTTGATCGAAAGGGAAACTAACAACGTTGACAGCACAGTCGGTCCGGCCAAAAGAATCGGGAGTGATATCGAACCGAACTGCCTCACCAGGGAACAGCTGTGGGGTCGACTGAGAGAAGTGAGGAGAAAGAAGAGAAGAGGCGTGGACGAAGTAGTCTTGATTGTTGTCGAAGCACGTCACGAAACCATAGCCATAGGCGGGATTGAACCATCTGACCGCACCCAACGCCGGAGAGGTTGAAGAAACGACAGGAGAACGACGATGGTTGGTGAACTGAGAACTTGGGCTGGGAGGACGCGGTGATTCGGTCACGAGGCGACGGACGGCCGGCTGAACTGGAGACACAGGGGTTGACTTGGCAGGTACTGGCTGTGAACGACAGGCGTTGGCAAGATGACCGGGACGTCCACATTTGAAGCAAATAGGAGAGGTTGAACGTTGTCTGGGGGCCTTGAGTCCAGTGACCGGGGAATCGTGAGAACCATCCTGCCCAGGGAGGTGGAGAGAACTGTTGACCGCTTGCTCGGTGTTGTAGTATCTGACTGCCTCTGTAGCAACCGAGTGGATGTCGTGAGGATGAGCCGGGTCAGAAAGGTGATGAATCAGGTGCCTCTTGATGTGGTGAGGAAGTTGATTGACATAGAGGGCGGAGACGAGGGTGTCGGCATCGGGGAGACGAGAGAACTGCTGTTTGAAATGGTGGGAATACTTGATCACGTCAGAGCTTGGTTGGTGTTGAAGGAGAGAGAGAGCGATATGAATTGGGGACTCGGCTGGTTGAAGGAGAGGCTCGAGATGAGTGAGCGCGGCAGCAAGAGTGGTAGTCTGGGCATCAGGAAGCGAACGGAACTGTTGTTGAGCGGGAGGGTCGAGAGCGTCATCCAACACCTTGCGCCATGGGAGTCCAGACTGTTGCACGAAAGAGGCGACGTCAGCAGACCAGCGAGCGAAGGAGACGTCATTGGCCGATTGGTTGAAGCAGTAGATTGAAGGACGCGGAAGGGTGACGGAAAGTAGGGGATGTGGAGCAGACGGGCGCTGTTGAAGATTGGCCATGAGTTGAAACATTTGTTGTTGTTGCTGCTGGTGAGCCAGCATGAATTGTTTGGTCTCGGCACCAGATGAAGGAGTTTATTGCAAGTACACTAACAAAACAATGACAAAGGAATGCAAAGGGATTAGTATAAATATCTTTCAATACCTAGTCAGGAGATGACCTCATGGTCAAACGGTTTGACAGCTGACTAAAATTTGCTTTGGTACTTATTTCTGACAGATTTTTACTTTTTGCATATGTACACGTACAGTAGGTAACAAAACTGCCTTTCCTCGATAAAGCCAGCAGAATTGCAATTAAGTTTAAAAAGGAAAATACAGTAGAAGGAAGCAAAAATACAGGTGGTGTCAGGGAAAGCAGAGAACAGCTGCTTCAGAAAAGCACCGGCCCTCCTGAACCCTAAACAGGAGCAACGGCCAACACTTGGCTTCGCTTTGGAGCCAGCACCACCTGGCTGACTCTCACCTACTTCAGATCGCTTTTAAACGACGCCGGCAATTTTGAAACATTAACTGGTCGGGTCTTCGACCTACGAAACGAAACGAAACAGGCTGTTTATATGATTTCTTTCCTTTAACTTTGGCACGTTTTAGTGGCTAGAGTATCTAAAAACGGTCCATGCAAGATAGCCATGTTTTATTTTATTTTATTTATTATTTCGTACAACAGTACATGAGCAGCAAACGGTACTAAAACCGACTCCAGTGCCTACTCAGATTAGTAGTTGGTTAGTAAATACTAAAACTAAACATGTACAACCTCAATAACACGGCTGTCCACTAACCTATCAAAAACAATATTACTCTTAATCAGTCGAACAAACGCTATAAAATCAAGCTCAATCTCACTTTGCAACAAGGAATTCCATAAAACATAACACTGCCAAAACACAGACTGTTTGGACCGTTCCATAGACAATCGAGGCAACATTAAGGTCCTGGTGTTTGTTACGCTTCTAAGACTTCTACGTACTCCAACCTCATCAGTATGAACAAACTGTTGCTGCGGAAAATATCTAAGCCCAAAAACGTATTGGAAAAACAACTTCACCCTAGATTCAAACACAAGACGATAGACTGGCTTTAAACGTAACCTAGAAAGCAACTGAGAATATGTGGTATCGGGCGAGAACTGATTGAGGACCATGCGACAGGCAAATTTGTGGCACCGCTCCAGGAGCCTTCGGTCTCCCACCCCAACAGGATAGGCCACCGGAAGCCCATAGAGCAGCACCGGAAATGATGCTGCCTTGGACGACACCGGAAGCTACCGCCCAGACAGCGCCCCGGCCACCCTTACTCGGTGCCAACGCTGGCTCAAGTACGACTTTATCAGACACAGCAGATA
This sequence comes from Sabatieria punctata, assembly GCA_030248155.1. Classification (NCBI taxonomy): domain Eukaryota; kingdom Metazoa; phylum Nematoda; class Chromadorea; order Araeolaimida; family Comesomatidae; genus Sabatieria; species Sabatieria punctata. The sequence continues at coordinate 30,644 of JASANB010000654.1, read as the reverse complement.
TTCCGGCACGTCATACTCAGCGCGTAAACAAGTCAGCAAAACTGCATGCGGCACGGAGTCGAAAGCCTTAGACACGTCGAAAAACACAGCAGCTACTCTAGTTATAACCTTAGCATTCCTACACATTTCGAAGCCTGAAGTTACAGCCTTTTCAAAACGAAATAGCGCATCAACTGTGGACCTAGCGTGTCTGAAGCCGTACTGGAGGTCACTTAGCTGGGGCAGTACATAAGGTTCTAGCAGATGCAACAAATGCCTTTCTGCCCACTTAGAACAAATTGGGAGAACACTGACCGGCCGATAGTCCGCTGGTATGGTAATCTTGAACTTTCGGCACTGGCTGGACTATGGCTTCCTTCCAAATGTCCGGGAAGGTGCCTTCAGCAAGGCAACGGTTGGTCAGTGCGGCTAACGATGGAGCCAGCTCACGCGCCCCCTCCTGCAGCATTCTAACACTGATTCCGTCACTGCCAGGAGCAGTTTGTTGGTCCATTCGCAGAATCTCTCCAGCAATAAAGTCTTCAGAACACATCAGCCCCGGTTGCAGTTCTCCTGGTGGCAAAAAGACAGGGCAGTCCATGCGGACCGGGTTCCAGGCTTGGTTATAACAGTTTGCCAGGGTTTCAGCCTTGGCCTGGTCGGTAACGTGCAAAGTCCCTGCTGCATCAATCAAACGAGGGACAGGAGGCCGCGGTCCGGTCGTGCAGTAGGCCACATTCTTGTAGAAGTCCTGAATACTGCTACACTGCTCGAGACGCTCCGTGTACATGGCGTGCTTTGCATCATAGATTTCTTTGGAAACGCGGTTTCTTAGTTTGCGAAACCGATGCAACCAACGCTCATCTCCTGTACGTCTCCACGATCGGTAAGCACAGTTCTTACGACGCACTAGGTTGCGCAAAGGTTTTGTCATCCAAGGGGCTAGCGTTTTGGGTCGAATTTGTTTCTGTGGTACTGACCGGTCCCTGGCACAGTGGACGCCGGCCATCCACTCTGCAGCAGCTTGATTTGCTGAGTCCGCCGAAATTACTGAGTCAACGAGGTTAGCATCAGTCAATCTTTGCCGAAAACCAGGCCAGTCTGCCTTTGAAATACACCACACAGTCCTGGAGGTGGGTTTAGGCGCTTGGACAACATGCCGCATGTCCAGCCACAAAACACAGTGCGATTTCTCAATAGGGGACGCTACCCCCAAGAGCAGCAGGCCGACCCGGCAACATAGACGTGGTCAATTGCAGTTCTAGAGTTTGCCAGTGTGTGAGTCGGGACATCCACAAGCTGCGTGAAGCTCGTTTCCTCACAAAAGTAATCAATGAACCGTCGTGACTGTTCCTTCAGTGCGTCAACATTAATTGGCATTGTCTGTAAAAGTGGGGCAGGCTAGCGAAGAACATGTTCACACGGTGGTCGGCACCCAGGCACTTGGTATATCTCACGATGAACCTTTAGTATAGTTAACTTATCGCCCCAAACGGTTCTGCCCAGCGCGCCCTGGTTCGCCCACACGGACCCCCAGAAGTTCGCCCGACGGCGCATCCGAAAAATCGATCGATTTTATGCTGTACATTCAAGAGCTTGTAACTCTCTTCAGAATTGAGCTTTTTGGCTGAAATTTGCAGACAATTAAGGCATTGGTACGGACTACTTACTCTACCAATTTCATCGCTCTAGCTTCACGCAGTCCCGTTTTGTGGTCCTCGATCTGAACTGCTGAAAATCGAGAAATTTTTACATCCAATTTTCAAATGCCTTGGAATTTTGCCGAGCACTTCACCTAGGCTCCGCACTTTAGTCGTCAATTAGCCCTTGCATGGGCTATCCAAAACTGCTTTCAAACCCGTGGGAATCGTTTCGGTTCTCGAGCAGTGGCCGGTCAAAGTTGGTCGAAAATCTGATTTTTTCCATGCGTTTTCCAGACGCGAATTATGCACTACTTTCAGGCTACTTTCAAGCTGTAAACAGGGATTTCAGATTACTTCCAAGCCATAAACAGGGGTTTCAGGCTACTTTCAAGCCGTAAAAAGGGTTTTCAGGCTACCTTCAAGCCGTAAACAGGGTTTTCTTTCAGGTTACTTTCAAGCCGTAAAAAGGGTTTTCAGGCTACTTTCAAGCCGTAAACAGGGTTTTCTTTCAGGTTACTTTCAAGCCGTAAAAAGGGTTTTCAGGCTACTTTCAAGCCGTAAAAAGGGTCTTCAGGCTACTTTCAAGCCGTAAAAAGGGTTTTCAGGCTACGTTCAAGCCGTAAACAGGGTTTTCAGGCTACTTTCATCCGTAAAAAGGGTTTTCAGGCTACTGTCAAACCGTAAAAAGGGTTTTCAGGTCACTCTACCTACGGATATACACAATATACATATACACGATATACATAATACACGATATACACATCTTAAAACAAGCATGAGAAATGAACTGAGCGCAAAAAATTACCCTATAGGTACTTCCATGGCACTTAGTGCATAATTTTCGTCTGTAAAAGTCATTGAAAAAATCAGTTTTCGACCAATTTTGACCGGCCACTGCTGGAGAACCGAAACGATTCCCATGGGTTTGGAAGCAGTTTTGGATAGCCCATGCAACGGCTAATTGACGGCTATTGTGTGGAGCCTAGATGAAGTGCTCGGCAAAATTCCAAGGCATTTGAAAATGGGATGTAAAAATTTCTCGATTTTCAGCGGTTCAGATCGAGGACCACAAAATTGGACTGCGTGAAGCTAGAGCGATGAAATTGATAGAGTAAGTAGTCCATACCAATGCCTTAATTGTCTGCAAATTTCAGCCAAAAAGCTCAATCCTGAAGAGAGTTACAAGCTCTTGAATGCACAGCATAAAATCGATCGATTTTTCGGATGCGCCGCTGGGCGAACTTCTGGGGGTCCGTGTGGGCGAACCAGGGCGCGCTGGGCAGAACCGTTTGGGGCGATAAGTTAACTATACTAAAGGTTCATCGTGAGGTATGCCACGTGCCTGGGTGCCGACCCCCATGTGAACACATCTGCCCCACTTTTACAGACAATGCCAATTAAAATCTCCCAGAAGAATCAGCTGACAGAGATTCTGGCCGAATTGATGAGCAAATTCGGCTAGCAGTTGTAGTATGTTTGCATGCACTTATGTTTACCAAAGAACGGTTTTTTCCTAAAGCCCAATTCGCAATGCCAGGCCGGGCTCAGCCGAGTTGGGGTTTGGCGAGCGCCAAATTCAATTTGCTAACGTTTGCGCCGCGTAGGTAGGGAGGGAGATCACTACTTGCGCAGATTAGTGTTTCAAGTGTAGATCATTTTTTCTGATTTTTTGTTTAAAGAGGGCCACCGTCCTGGGGCTTGGACGAACGGCTTGGCTAGAGATGATCGTCGTTTAGAAGAGCCACCGTCCTGTGGTTTCGATCCCAATCTTTCTAACTGTGCTGATTCTGTAGCTAGGGTAAAGGTCTACCGATCTGGCCTTGGATACAAATCTACGTCTGTGAGTATGAATTTTATAGCAAGTTTTCTAGGTGTGGTTCCAGGGGAAATCGGCCGATAATCGATGAAGTAAGGCGATATGACGCGAAATCTGAGGTAGCATGTATGCAGTAATTGGTTGTGAATGCGCTGGTGTGTTGGTTTGCAAGACAATATTTTAAAGATCATAAGCAGTTGTTTCATACCGCAATCGGTCATATTTGTTAAAGATTTACAATTTGGGTGCGCACGTTTTACAGGATTTGTTTCGTGACCAAAAACACGTATCTGAGGAGGTAAAGCTGAGTATAGCATGCAGTAACTAGACGTTGATTTGTAAAATAGTAATCAAGAGTTGCTATCAGTTGCCATTCAATAAATGTGCTGTAATACATTTTGGTTACAGTAATGCAAACACTTCAGATGTCATGTTTTGCATAAACGATATTTTTCTCGGTGTGAGTTCGGTATACCCAGTCAACAGTATTTTCAATACATGTGTAGTTCGCAATAACTGTGTCGAGGGCTGTTTCACTGAATTGTGATAAATTAGTAGATTTTCAATTTTTTTTAAAAATAACGTAAAAATCTTCTAAAAACAAACTCCTTCTAAATGCGGGACAATAACTAGAATAATCTAAAAACTGTTGTCCAAAAATTTGCTCATTTGAATGCAGGCACTTTTGCAAAATGGGGGGTTGGAAAAAGGGAAGTCGTTTTTGTTTGGAAAATTACGACAACCGAGCCAATATTTGGGGTCGGAAAACATAAATTGCGGAAAACACAACAGCTAAAACAGCTATTTTGTTGCCATTTTTACTTAAATAAAGGTCTTTTTTATAGGCGTGAAATAGGCCGCCCTGTCACAAACCTGCTAGGAAAACAGAAGAAAATGGTTAAATTTAGCTTGATCTTGAACGGGTGTAAGAATATGCACATTACGTTTATAGACGGGACAGCGTGGTCTGGGCACTGTTTCATGCCTGTTTTATGATTTATACCGATAAAACGCGTGTATTCCTGGTCTGAATAGACAGAACAAGCTAGTAGGTAAGAGAAGCCTAGGATACAAGTACTTAGAACTTTAGCGGGTGGTTTTTTCCTCGATTTTTAGGAAAAACTGAAAATAACCGGACCGAAGATCCATCCCTGCTAATTAACTAAACTACATACGTACCCGCTAGTACACGCAGACTGGGCAGATAGGGTCAAGGCTCTCGCACCGGCCGGCTGGATCAGCCAAATGCTTAGGGGAGGATGGTAGGGCACTGAAAACGCTAATTCGGGCTCAAATACAGCTAAAAAGTGCTGTTTTACAAGCGACTTTAGCATTTCTCGTGTTTGAAATTCTAAGTAAAAGCAAGATTTTGCCGAAAACTACTGTTATTTTACTAGTGGATTTATATTTTACTATTTACTAAATTTACTACAAATTAAGTCCTTCAATTTAATTTTTGTTTTTGTTTTACTACCAGGCAGCTTCGATTTTACTAATTTTTGTTTTACTAATAATTTTACTCATTTTACTACTATTTTACTATGATTTTACTAGTCATAGGGTCCAATTTTCCCTCCATGATGCCAAGATCTTATATCTGACTGATGTTGGTGTCAAATACATAGTTGCTGAATTTGATCATGATGCGAGGTTTTCCACAACTTTAGAGACAAATGTGTAAAATTTGAGTCACGAAAGTGCACCCACACATCTTTTAGTGCAAAACTGATCAACATTTTCACTGAAATTCACCAAAGACTAGTAAAATAGTAGCAAAATTTCTACTTTACTATTGACCCCGTTTGGCAATTTAATCTAATATTGACTTTACTATTGGCTCATAATTTTACTTTTTGCTATTATTTTACTACTAGTAAAATACCACTAGTATTACTAATTTTTGTTTTACTATGCTGTAGTAAAATAACACTACCGAAAACAACTACTTGCCAGAATAATCGTCTCGGGTGGGGGGTCAAACATTGGTTGGATGGGGGCAGATCCCCAAAGGCCCTGTTACATGCATGGTACTGTACGTATGTATGTAATTCTAATCTGTGCCTTTACAAATCTTACTACAAGACTGAGATCATCTCCAAGATTAGACGCGATAAGATCTAAGCCAAGCAAGAATGTTAGTAGACAGCCTTGATCTCTAATACTCTGTCCCTTTAACCTTCTACTAATCCAAATACCATGACCTCCGTCACCACTGCCATGGTATTCGCCGCCGGTCTTGGAACCCGTCTAGCCCCTCTGACCTCCGAAACCCCCAAACCTCTAATTGAGGTGAAAAACAGAGCTCTAATAGACCACATTCTTGATAGATTGGTTGAGTTTGGCGTTGAAAAAGTGATCGTCAACACACACCACCTGGCCTGTCAAATCTCGGACCATCTGTCGCTGCGGAAAGACGTTTTTATCGCGTTGTCGCACGAAGAAAAATTATTGGACACAGGAGGAGGTCTTTTGAAAGGTCTTTCTTTGTGTCATGCACCTGGCCCCTTGTTTACTATAAACGCTGACACCATTTGGAAGAATTCAAATCAATTGCTCCATAAACTGGAACGGATTTGGCAATCGCACCGGAGTCTGGACCTGGCCATGGTTTTGGCGCCCAGCAAGGGAAAACTGGCGGGAGAATTTGAATTGGATGAAAATGGAGATGTTTATCGGACTGAGAGAGGGAAGGGGAAGCTGATATACGCTGGAATTCAGATTATTAACCCTGAGACTTTGGTGCCTTTTAAGGAGAGGGCGAAATTTTCCTTGAATGAGGTGTTTTTGAAGGCGGAAGTAGGTGAAAAGAGGAGATTGCGAAATACTAAAGGAATTTTGTGCGACGGTATTTTTCACGTCGGAAATCTTGAAGAGCTACAGTATGCTAACGCGCACTTCTAGACGTTGTGTGAATACGGTAGACAGGAGTTGTGTGAACAGATAAACGCTATCTTTTACCGAAGAACACGTATTTCGCTTAACAAATCCAGATGGAGATCACGCGTCGTTAAAACCAGTTTCGAAATACGCTTTAAACAACAAAAACAACCGGTTATTTTTGATCATCTTACGAAAAAAACAGTAACAAATCTTAAACAAAAATCGATAACATATAGCAACAATTGTACCTAATAACTATCAGATTGCGAATCCCGGGATCTCACACTTTATCTTCGCTTAGGCCTCCACTGCCAGAAGTGACTTGAACTCTGAAATTTTACTCATTTACTCAGTTCTACATACTTATACCGTAAATGCACAGATCTATTTAAATAAATTATGCAATAAATAGAATATTTGCAATGGCAACAACAAGCTTAGTCACCAAAACTGAGAAATTCTTTGTACTACAGTACTAAAAATCGCTAAAAAGTCAACTTTTGCCTTAAAAATCTGTCAGACAAGCTGATTTTGACCGAAATACAAGCAAAAATTGCTTTCATATAGTAATTTTTTGCTATTGTTTAGTTTAAGATGTGGAGAAAGTGGAAGAAAATTCGTCTCTACAGTATGGCTTGCCGGTGGGTAGGCATGTTACATGTAAGCCCCTACGTACTGTACGTACATGTACAGTAGTTAGGGGTACAGTGCAGCCCAGTAAATTACAACTGTGTGAGGTGTCCTTGAGCTTTATAAAGGTTTACTAGAGGAACTGGCGATCAGTGAACTCTTGAGGACTAGAATTTCCCGCTGGCGGACAGTCACCACAATTTCAAGGTCAGTTTTGACTCCAAAATGGGATCTATTATCTACCCTGACAGTGCACGTGTTAGACTATAGACTGGGCACGAGAAATACTACCGACCGACATAACAGAACTGCATTTTGACCGGACTAAATGTACTGTACCTATTTACTGCACAACAGAAAACCGATTTTCTAACAATTTCGAAAGCAGCTTGTTCCCTATGTACCGTAAACTTCTAAAAATAGCGTTGAGCTATACTTTTCCGTGGGTGCTTTTGAGTGCGCTATTATTGCGGCGGTGCTATTCGACCTAACGATAACGAACGTACTTCTGTTGAAAATTTACATCTACGTATTAGCAACCTTTGACCTTAACACCATGGCTCTCAATTCAAATTTGCCTACAATTTGGCGACGTTGGCACATTTGCCTGAAATTCAAATGCCGCAACTAAACGCAAATTCAAAGCCGTAACGTTCGGCGCTAAAAATTGAAGTTCAAACGAAAGCAACTACTCACCGTCGTAGTTGATCTTTCCATCCTGGTCTTTGTCGGCCTCCTCAAAGAACTTGGCGAGGTCCTCCTCGGACACGGTGAGCTGGAGGGTCTTGGCCAACTGGGCGAGCTCGTCCTTCGAGATCAGACCGTCCTGGTCGACGTCAACGGTTTGGAACACTTGTTCTGAAGAAACAGCTTAGGCTTAGGCTTAGGGTTGCAGAAATCAGTTTACTGCTTCAACCATACATGTAACAGGTCATCCGCCGAAGAGAAGTGGGGTTGGGGGTCTGAGCCAAATTGTAAGGAGGGGTTGGACACTAAAAACCGCTCAAAAATCACAATTTTCCGACTAAAAATCGCTAATTTGGGCTCGAATACAGCTAAAAAGCGCTGTTTTACAGGCCATTTTGGCAACTTTTGTCTGAAATTGTAACAAATCTCAAAAATTACTTGCCATAAAATCGGAGGGCGGAAAAATAGTCTCCTATCGGGCCGTTCTTGCTTAGGTAAGTGGGTGGAAATCAATTTACAGCTTGAAATTAAAAAAGGCTTTGGGCTTCGGGCCTTAGGCTTAGGCTTAGGCTAGTGTCGGGAAATCAATTTACTGTTTGAAATTCTAAAGATTAACTCCAAATTGCTACGAAGAGAGGGATAAGACTTAGCCTTAGGCTTAGCCAACTCACCAGGAGCTTGAGCGGTTTCGGCGGCCATCTTGAAGGTCGGTGGGTAGGTAGAATAGAGAGCAGAGATAAGGCAACAAGAACTCGGGAGGCGTCTGGTCAGTCGAACTGATGTCGGAGCGGCGAGCCACCACTTTTATATGGGTCGCGTCCTTGAGTCACCGCACCGGTCGGTCGCAGCAATGCATCACCGCCGGTGCCATCTGTCGACGCGCGGGCAGCGGGCCAAATTTTCCGGTCGCGTCCTTGCTGATTCAAAGAAAAAGATCTGGAACATTCTGCCACCGAATTCCACCTGCCCCCGCGCGCTCTGATTAATGGCGCGACACGTCGGCTGAGTCAGCATCGGGACTGGTTTTTTGGACGCGGTGACAAAGCAGGTGATGGGCGGCCGGGAGGCCGCATTCCTGTCTATGGTTTAACAGCGTTTTGAATGAGTGATGGCGAAATGGGTTGCGCTTTGTCTGACTGTCTGCCTGTTTTTTGAGTCTTTTTGGAGGTAATTTCTATTCGACTGTCGAAGTGGGCAGGTTTTTGAGAAGATAAGTGGAGGGAAATTGTTTATTTAGGTAGGTACGTAACCGACAAAAGTTTTATGGCTACTGCAAGCAAAATTGTCGGCCGACTTTCTATGTTTAATCTGCCAATTGAATGAGTTTTAAACATTTAGAGAGACTTGAGATTTTTTATTGCTGCCGTAACACTTTTAATCTTTGGTGCAATAATTTTTTGTGGTAGATTTTGAGAGCGCTAGCACACATTCAGCTGGGTTTTCGGCTAGAGAGGGAATCCTCTACCAAAGTAGTGTTTCAGCGACCTTTTTTGGGGCTGAAAGTGTGGAAAATCGCGTAAAAAACCAAACGTCTAAACTTCAAAAGTTCTCTTAAAATCCCTATTTTTGCGTTAACCATGCAGAAAACAATTTCTACCCTTAATTAGGCCTTCTGGAGCACTAATTAGCGTTCCAGAACCGTTTATTTTCATTTTCCAAACCCTAAAATCTTCATCGAAACTCCCCTCTAGTGTTGTTATGACTATAGTCAAAGTCAAAGTCATAGTTAATACTTTTTGTGATATCGCAGTCAAACGGGCAGGTAGTCAAAGTCAAAGTTTGACTACCTTAGTTACCATAAGTACGTAGTCAAACGAAGACGAGGTAGTCAAACCGTCTGACTATGACTACATTTTCTTATAAGCAGCGGCTTTTCAAGCATATTTTCCACATTTTTACGGTTCGCAATTAACATGCATTTTGCGAGAAAGTCAACTTAGCTATAAGGGAAGGTGTTTAAGCAACTTTTTTTCGCGGATCCGGCTGGTAGCCAAACATGTTAAAATAGATGTCAAACGAACACCAACGGTACATGTTCGAACACCAGCGACCCCCTAGAACCGGAGCTGTACCCCCTCAAAGTTGGGTCGGTAACCCCTTTTCGGCCATTTTCTCGACATTTACTCAAACGATCACCATTCACTCGTTTCTCAAGAGTAAGAACAGGCGTGCACATGGTTGGATATCCCTGACAGTTGCCTTTCCGACGCTGCACACAGCGCTTCCGGAACGTACCCGGTTAGCGAGATATTCTCCGAAAACTACGAAATTTAGCGAAATTCCGACTCGATTTTTTTTCGAAAAATCGCTGTAACTTCAGCCATATATGCGGGGTCAAGCTGATTTCTGCTAAAAACATGAAACGCAAAATGCCAAACAAAATTAACCTATTTCGGAGGCAAGTTGTTGGGGTCAGGGGGGGTGTTTTGCAATTTGAAGCCAGTAAAAAATATTTTTTTGCTCAGAATAAAAAACAAACACACAATTCTGGTGCAGTTTCTCCCGCTGATTACGAATATGAACTCGGTTTGGCTGGATTCCTTTTGGTTCGGGAGAAATTTGCATCCAAATCTTCGAGTGGCTGTATTTCTAAAGTGGCACTGCTCATTAGCATGAGCAAGAACCATGCTAGATATCAGTTTTTCTTATGTAGTTTTTGATGCTGAATCCGAAGATAATCATATTTTTTACCTACGTTGAGCAGTTCTGAAGATATGGGCATTTTGAGAATTTGCGAACAAAACCGTTGCAGTTGGTATGCAATGGTGGTTTGAAATGTTACTCAATTCTGTCATATGCTAGATACGGAGCCATGGAATTAGCATCACCTAATGCAGTTTTTGCTGCTGATTATTAAAATTACCTCTATTTTTCAATCGGACGGCTTCTGAGTGAGTTACTTAGGCCTGGTGCACTGTCATCCACATTGTAAGAAATTTATCAAACAGGTGCGTGAAATAGCAACTGTTATATGCAGGTTTCTTCGCTGATTCAGAATATCACCTTATTTTTGCGCTACAATGACCTTGTCATGAGTTATAGACCTCTAAAGTTACTTCAATATCCATGGTTTCAGGAGTGGTAATCTGGAAATAGATAGTCTGCGCTTTGGCACTTGTGAAGCGAATTATCTATCAAAAATAGTGTATCCGACCTATTTTGAACCGCTGGTTTCAAAAATGACCTTGCTTCTGCTCTACAAGCTATTGATTTTAAGATACAACTTTCTGCACTTCTTTCACAAGAATATGACAGAACCTTAAAATGAAAGGCTTGTAGAGCAGAAGTACGGTCATTTTATAAATCAGCGGTCGAAAATAGTTCGGATACACTATTTTCTGATAGATAATTCACTTCACAAGTGCCAAAGCACAGACAATCTATTTCCAGATTACCACTCCTGAAAGCGTGGATAATGAAGTAAATTTAGAGGTCTATAACTCCTGACAAGGTCATTGTAGCGCAAAAATAAGGTCATATTCTGAATCAGCGAAGAAAACTGCATATAACAGTTGCTATTTCACGCACTTGTTTGATAAATTTCTTACAATGTGGATGACAGTGCACCAGGCCTAAGTAACTCACTCAGAAGCCGTCCGATTGAAAAATAGAGGTAATTTTCATAATCAGCAGCAAAAACTGCATTAGGTGATGCTAATTCCATGGCTCCGTATCTAGCATATGACAGAATTGAGTAACATTTCAAACCACCATTGCATACCAACTGCAACGGTTTTGTTCGCAAATTCTCAAAATGCCCATATCTTCAGAACTGCTCAACGTAGATAAAAAATATGATTATCTTCGGATTCAGCATCAAAAACTACATAAGAAAAACTGCTTTCTAGCATGGTTCTTGCTCATGCTAATGAGCAGTGCCACTTTAGAAATACAGCCACTCGAAGATTTGGATGCAAATTTCTCCCGAACCAAAAGGAATCCAGCCAAACCGAGTTCATATTCGTGATCAGCGGGTAAAACTGCACCAGAATTGTGTGCTTGTTTTTTATTCTGAGCAAAAAAATAATTTTTGACTGGCTTCAAATTGCAAAACACCCCCCTGACCCCAACAACTTGCCTCCGAAATAGGTTAATTTTGTTTGGCATTTTGCGTTTTATCTTTTTAGCAAAAATCAGCTTGACCCCGCATATATGGCAGAAGTTACAGTGATTTTTCGGGAAAAAATCGAGTCGGAATTTCGCTAAATTTCGTAGTTTTCGGAGAATATCTCGCTAACCGGGTACGTTCCGGAAGCGCTGTGTGCAGCGTCTGAAAGGCAACTGTCAGGGCTATCCAACTATGTGCACGCCTGTTCTGACTCTTGAGAAACGAGTGAATGGTGATCGTTTGAGTAAATGTCGAGAAAATGGCCGAAAAGGGGCTACCGACCCAACTTTGGGGGGTACAGCTCCGGTTCTAGGGGGTCGCTGGTGTTCGAACATGCACCGTTGGTGTTCGTTTGACATCTATTTTAACATATTTGGATACCAGACGAATCCGCGAAGAAAAGTTGTTTGAACATCCTAAGTTGACTTTCTCGCAAAATGCATGTTAAATATGTTAATAGTTTTAAATATTTTATAAATTCGTTTCATGTTTAGCTCTTTAGAAGACTAAACAACCTTTTTCTCTAAAACTGTGTACTGATAACAGGTGTCAGCATACATGTAACAGGGGGTCTGCCCCCACCCGAGTTAGGCCAGACCCCTTGGATGCGGACACCCTCCCGAGACGATTTTCCCGAGCCCCCTCCGAATTTTCTGGCAGATAATTTTTTGAGCAAATTTTAGCGATTTTGTATGAGTTTATTATTGTTTAATGTTTTAAAAGTCAAAATGGTAACCATTTTCCTCTTTATTTGAATTTGCTAGATTCTGGAATTGCAACAGTACTTATGTTGCGTCATTATACCGAAGTATACGTACTTCCATCCACCTTCCACATAATTCTGAAGTCCTTTGAAAAAAAGCACTGTTTCAGGGCAATCCCTGAGGCGAATGGAAAGGGTAAGCCTTCCTTTTCTGGCAAAACGCACACAAACGCACTCAGGCAAACTGCCAAAACGCACACATTTTCGATGGTTTAAAGAGTGAATAAGCTTTTAACTTGTGTAAAAAGTCTGTGAGTGTGAATTGAAACTCGTCTGCTATTGCTGTCTGCATTATATAACAGTTTTCAATGCTTCAAACCTTCGATTAGCGTTTCCGAGTAAATTTAGTTTTAAATTAAATCATACATGTAACAGGGGAGTCTGGGGGGTCTGCCCCCCACCCGACTTAGGCCAGACCCCCCGGATGGGACCCCCCCCCCGAGACGATTTCACCGACCCCCACCTCCGATTTTTCTGGCAAGTAAATTTTCGAGCAAATTTTTGCAATTTTTTACACTTTCACACACAAAAATTGCCAAAATCGCTTGCAAAACAGCACTTTTCAGCTGTATTTCAGCCCAAATTAGCGATTTTTGGCGATTTTTAGGCCAAAAATTGCGATTTTTTTATTTTTGAGCGTTTTTTAGTGCCCACCCCCTCCCCCAAACTTTTGGCTCAGACCCCCCCGGCCGGCGCCAGACCCCCCCCAACCCCCCTGCCCCCATCGGCGGATGACCTGTTGCATGTATACGAATTATCAAAAGTCACGCTTTCAGGCAGACAAATCAAATATTGACTCTAAGCCCGGCCTGACACCTTTTAAAGCTTACCACCTACTAAAAAGCAGCTGTCATCTGAATTATATATAGCGAGAAACTACTGTATTTTGATTTTGAGAGGCACGTGCCGCGCCACCTAATTACTTTGCTTCAAGGCTGTAGGAAGCTGAGCTACATACCTGCAAGCATGTTTACACGTGACTTGGCATGAATTAACTCTCCTTTAGATTAGATGGCTTTCGACTTAGCTCGCCCCCAGACATACTCTAGTATTATTCATTTAGGGGCCGTTCATAAACGACGTCGTTCCAAAATCCCGATTTTTCGGACCCCCCCTCCCCCCAAAATCGCCTTGCGTCGTTTCTTGGGAACACCCCCCCCCCCAATGGCGACGTCGTTTTCGGTTCCCCCCCCCCCGATGAAAGGGCAGTACATACAGTACTGTCACGTTTTTTTTCTTACCATTCTGCGCAATCAATAGAATAAATCCCTACAACCACTCTGGAAAGCTATTCTGTATGGAGAAACGTTTGACAGAAAGTGCATAAATCGAAAATAATGTAATTGAAGTACCCTAAAATTCATAAAAAAGCGACGTCGTTTTTTGCTAACCCCCTCCCCCTCCTGGTGCGTCGTCTATTGTCGCATTTCAGCCGACCCCCCCTCCCCCCCTCTGGAACGACGTCGTTTATGAACGGCCCCTTAGATTTAATCAACTCCTGAAAGATAATCGCCATGTGACCAAACCCACGCTTGCGGTGAAAACACAATATCAGCTACATTACATTACCTGCATGAAATTTGGAGAAAGTGATACTTTTGCATAATGATATAAGGTTTAACTGCAATTTTGAACAGCCACATCAAAAGCTTGAATTTATTGGTTCTTCTTCAATATGGATTAATACATATTATCGCTTGCGATATTTCAACTATACATGCACATGTGCTTTTTAAAAATTATCTGGCCAATAATAAACCTACTTATATGGTAATTGGTACCATACATGTAACAGGTCACCCGCCGATGGGGGGAGGGGGGGTTGGGGGGGGTCTGGCGCCGGCCGGGGGGGGGTCTGAGCCAAAATTTTGGGGAGGGGGTGGGCACTAAAAAACGCTCAAAAATCGAGAAAAATCGCAATTTTTGGCTAAAAATTGCCAAAAAATCGCTAATTTGGGCTGAAATACAGCTAAAAGTGCTGTTTTGCAGGCGATTTTGGCAATTTTTGTGTGTGAAATTGTAAAAATTGCAAAAATTTGCTCGAAAATTTACTTGCCAGAAAAATCGGAGGGGGGGGTCGGTGAAATCGTCTCGGGGGGGGGGGGGGGGGCCCCATCCGGGGGGGGGTCTGGTCTATTATGGGTGGGGGCAGACCCCCCCCAGACCCCCCCTGTTACATGTATGATTGGTACCACTCCCTCCCTACCAGTATATGGCACCGGTATCGCAAGGTAGGGGAACCTTATATGGTGCCACCATGTGGGACCGAAGGTAGGGGTACCAGTACCATATACAGGGTCCGTCAAAAAGAAACAACCCCACAGATTTTTTACTGTAACCACCGCAAATGTCGACTGATTTGGATGAATCCTTTTTGAATGAAAGATAAGTAAATTCAGGAAAGGTTGATAAATCTTTAATTAAGATAGTCTGCTTGGTTCTTGAGATATTTGCCCTCACAGTGAAAACAGAGTTTTTGGCAATGAACAAGAGTGATTAAGAACACTCCAGCAGATTTTTTACGTTTGCAATCATGAATCTCAACCGCTCTAAATGAATCCTTTTTTGGATGAAAGACTGATAAATTCTTAAAATTTTGGTGCTATTTTTATTGAGATTTATTGCTTAGTTCTTGAGACATTTGCCCTCGAAGTTGAAACAGATTTTGGCAAAGAACAAGAGCAATTCCATTGCATTTCACAATAAAACAGATTCTTACTGCTGAGGGCTACCGCGACTTTACTGTTGAAGTAAACCGAGTTTATATATCACCAGTAAAGCCTCCATTATCCTTTAGCAGTAGCAGAAAACCGTTTTATATGGAATAATAAAAAATCCCTTTTGTTCACTGCCAAAATCACTGGTTTGATTTTGAGAGCGAGCGAATATCTCAGGAACTAAGCATAGTACATGCATTAACGAAATTTCCAGCAATCTTTTAAGAATTTATTTTTCTTTCATTCAAATCGGTTGAGATTTGCGGTTGCTACAGGGAAAAATCTGTGCTGTTGTTTTCTTTTTTGACGGACGCTGTATATATTACAACGCCTTTTGAAGCTACATACGTACGTTTCCAGTAAACTGGTTTGGTTAGTCGTAGCACTACCGTAGAATATTCTGACACTGTTCTGTATGAGGCTACAACAATGCAGAAGGACACAAAAGGTTCTGCCGTTCTTAATGATGAAGCCTAATTAAGGAGCCTAAGGTACTATTAGCTCGAGAACTTACCCTTGAAGGGATAACTTTGAGTAGAGCGGAAAGCGCTTCAAAAATGCATGATAACGGCCCAACTATGTGTGTACATGAGATCAATAGACGTTCGTATTGCATACATATACATGCTTTAAGTTCTCCAGAACCAGGGTTGTATATTTTTCCGAAAAAAACCTCGGCCTGTTTTTTTCCAGTTTTTTTCCGGTTTTTTTTCCGGTTTTTTTCCTAAATCGCGGAAAAAAACTCCAGCCCAAGTTCTGAGTATCCTAGGCTGGTTTTATGATTCCTAACGCTTTCTAGCGCTTTCCTCAGTCTTGTTAGACCAGAAATACACGTGTTACATTGATATAAATCACGAAACAGGCATGAAACAGTGCCTGACAGGTTCCATAAATAATGCTATATGCAAATTTTCTTACAGCAGTTTGCATTTTTGTATTTTCATGCCAAATTTGGTCTTTTTTGTTGTTTTTCTAACAGTTTTGAGTCAGTATGGCCTATTATACATAGCAAAAGTCCATTTTTTAAACGAAAAATGACGTAAATTAGCTATTTTTAGCTTGAGTTTTTTTCCGCGATTTATGTTTTTTTCCGACCCTTAGGAAAAAAACAGTTTTTTTCCGGTGTTTTTTTCCCACCTCACGTCCCTGTTCAGAACTATGGCCACACCGGATCTATGCGTGTGGTGGAGATAATGGACCTCGTCTTCTCTTCTCCTGTGAGCGCTACAACCGAGCCAGCTACACTTCACTTGGACCCACACTCCATCAATGAACAAAGAACGATGGTTATTCAGTTTTGCTGTCTGATGGGGCTCGACTGTTAGCTGTTGGTGGATGGGGAGGCAGTGCCATGAAAACGGTGTAGGTGTTCGATCCAAACAAAAATAGATGGACTCTACTCAAACAACAACTCAAACATAACAGAGATGTCAGGTCGGTTGTGGTGATCAGTCTGTGAAGTTGCATTACAAACACTGTTCAACTGATATGCTCTGATTACAAAATGCAATTCCAGTACAGTCGAGCAGTTTGGGAGCGTCCGTAAATGTCCTGTTCCGCCGGCCAACAGGTGATGGCCGGAGCTGTCAAGGATGTAACTAAAAAAAACCTTTGACGCCCTCTGAATAGCAGCCTTTAACTGTTGGATTGCCTAGTTATCAACAGACCGATTAATAGTCTTAATTTCATGCAGACCATCCCGGAGCGTGTTTGATACGGTAGCTCATGCTCTGTTAATTTGAAATGGATTTGGATTCAAGCAACGCTCTTTTCAGAGATTACAAGCGTAAGTTAGTAGAATACGCTTTAGCTTCTAAAATTTTAGCTCATCACTAACCTATTTGATTTTGTGGTGCCTATATTTACATAATCGCTAGTCAGTGATTTCGTGATTTCTATGTAAATATAGAGTGTTTGCAATTCAAATCACTCTGAAGTCTACCAGACTGTGTATGTCTCATACAGATGCAAGTAGTGATGTACTGTTTGATCGCTGTCACACTAGTGCTCGCAGTTGCTCCAAGTACAACAGGAATAAGCCGAATAACAACAGAGCAGGAAGCATGGTTGAGGAATAACTGTGGATATGCTTCAGTGCCTACTACTGTATAATATCACTAGGGCTCTTGCGGAATTCCGGTTGTGTTACCGGATCGGGCTGATCTGGACTGGTGGCAGATCTTGCGTGATCCAGTCGAGTTTACAGGATTTTTCGTTTGTTTACAGAATGCATTCAAATGTTGATCAAATAAGCTGTAATTTGTAAGATATGTGGTATAATCGTTGGAATTTTGAGTGTGAAAGTTAGTTAGACCGGGCCAGGCCAGAAGAGAAGGCTAGTCTCTAGCCAGTGTCGAACGAAGTCAAGAAAATTTTTAACAATTACCTTTCAGAAACGCATTTTAAATGCATTCTGAGGATAAATTAACAGTTTAATTTATAAACACACAAACTGTTGAGACTTATGGAACTTCACTTTTAGTTAAAGTTGCCAAACTGAGGCAGGCCCAGCCCAGCTCAAACTTACTTTCGACGCAGCCCGGCCCGCGCCGGCACAGTTGGTGTAGTGGTTTAGGGCGCAAAGTCACTGTGCGTGACATCGTGCGTTCATCCTCTCGGCGCGGCAAGTTTCTTGCCGCAAAGAGTTGGTCGTCGGCACAAAGCCCCACCCAGACCACCGAAAGCTGGTTACAGGGAGTAGGTAAATGGGAACCGACTGGATCTGCCGTTGCACCGAAAGCCGCTCCCCAAAGCATGGTTGTGTTGGTGGAAAAGAAGATCAACTTAGTCAGGAGCTGTCTGAGAGACCAGCACTAAGGCCTATGCCGGTTTAGTGCTGAAGCCGGGCGGCCGTTGGGAGCTGACAGCACCATGATGTCACCAGGCCAGGCGCTCTCTTAGTGACTGGCACCCAACAGCATGGCTAGGAGTGGCTTGGAAGTGAAAGAAGGGCACAGCGTCCACGATGACGATATCAGGGGTCGCGAAATGGACCGAACAGGTCTGACTGTAAGGCTGTACATCGTACGGTCCTCCCCCGCCACATCCGATCGGATCTGATCGGCCCGGCCCGCCCATTGCTCATCACTACATTAGACAGTAGTACCGTTTCAGACATTCAAGATTCCGCATGGCAGCCAGGCTAGGCGAGGTCAATTTCCATGGTCTATTCTAATCTGCAGTTGGATAGAAGTGAAGAAGCTAGATAAAACAGTAGGTTCCCATTCCTACAATTTTCATAGGTCTGTCTGCCGGTTGTTGGCTGCCCATAAAAGCGCACTACCCAGCTGAACACGGTTAAGGCATGTTCATACTCATGCTGAGAAATTCCGGCGCGCCAACATATTTAGAATATGAATGCACTAAAACGTCACAGCGACATCTTGCACCGCATCAGAAGTGAACATGCCATGCTAGAGATGTACACAGGCACCTTTTTCCCTCCCCGGTGGGCCGATCAGGTGAGGCATGCCCGCCGGGCATCAAAATCGGGCCTGGCCCGTGGGCTTGAAAATGGTGCCCGGCCTGTTGATTTTGCTTTGTCTTACTAAATTTTTTAAAATTTGATATGAATTTTTAAATTAAAAGCTAAATTTAGTGTTAAGCAGGTGTTAAGCTTTGCAAATTGGCATTTTGAAACAGCAAGCATTTCTACAGAGTGTCTCAAAAAATGGACACATTTCTTTTTACTGCCATTTCCGCAAATTTTGACCAAATAGACTGAAAGTTGGAATATAGGTGCCAAAATTCGGGGGAATTTTATGTGTTAAAGTTTGGTGCACCAGACTTGACCTAGTCTTAAAAAATTCAAAAAAATTCCCTGTGTAAGATTTGATTGAATTCCATGCACAAAGTGGACTAAATGTGAAACAAACACTTAGTGTGCGACACCCTGAACTTCAGAGTAAGCGAGGAGAGTCTTGCTGTACCGGCAGTCTGGTCACTCAGAAGCACGTTTTAACTGCAGCACACTGCTTCTATGATCAAAAACAAGTTACATCCAACGAAACAAAGTAAATAAATATGGTTTTTGTTCAAAATGCACCTACCAGATTTGCCTTTAGACTATACAAGCCAAATTCAAAAGGACAGACGACAGTGCGTGGTGGCGACGTGAGGATCAGTCGGTTACATCGCTTCAAGTCGGTTGGTCGTTATCTGTCACAGGCCTTCAGTCCTCGTCACCACTACTCCGACTATGCAATTGTTGAAATCGAACCCATTCCAGAATCCCAAATGAACAAGTCAGCGCTGCTGCCGATCTGTTTGTTTGAGAATATTGCGTTCAGCAACAGCAAAAAGTTCCTAATAGCTGGTTTTGGTCTTAACTGTAAGAGGCTTTATCAGCATTTTTTAACATCATTGTCTGTCTGTCTGTTTCAGCTCAAGGTCGTTTACCAGAAGCGCTGCGTTACAGAGGTGTCCGCCATAGAAAGTGTCCATCCTTTGTACCATCCACATCGAATAGTCGGTGTTATGGGCGAAAAGCAACTTCATCCGTGCGTATTTACAATGTTGATTTCTGCAGTTAATTGAGATGGCTCATCATGCACCCCTACCCCCGGTGGAGTAGCGATCGAGCGGATTTCGGTTCCGGTTCTGGTGCTGAGGGAGCCGGAACCCGAACTTTTTGGTTTTTTGACGAGATAGGAACCAAACCTAAAAAACACAAGATCGTGGAGGTGGGGGTTGGTATAATCGAAAACGTCGATGTTTTCTTAGGTGCCTAGGAAGCTTTTGTCCCCAACTCTGTATATTACAAGGAAAACTCAACCCAACTCATGTTTCCAACTGCCAAAATGGTAGTTCACTGTAAAAAAGTTTCTTTTTTACAGCTTCTACAGTGTCATGTTAAGATTTTCTAATGTTGGACACAGTACCAAGTTTAGCTCCTTGGGTATCAGTCTAAGCGGACATGGTTGCTGTCCGGGAGGACATCCTTGTCCGGGAGGACATGAGGAGGACAAGGCCCTGCCCAGAGCCTGTCCGGGAGGACATTGGCGGACAAGGACCCTGTCCGGGAGGACATCGGCGGACAAGGGCCCTGTCCGGGAGGACATGGGCGGACAAGGACCCTGTCCGGGAGGACATCGGCAGACAAGGTCCCTGTCCGGGAGGACATCGGCAGACATTAACGTTGTGCAGGAGGGCATGACCTCCCTGTTGTCCTCTCATGTCCGCTTTGACCTCCCTCTTGTCCTCTCATGTCCGCTTTGACCCCCCTCTTGTCCTCTCATGCCCGCTTTGACCCCCCTCTTGTCCTCTCTTGTCCTCCTTAGTCCTCTTTTTTCCACCTCTTGTCCTCCTTTGTCCTCCAAGGACAACGTTGTCCGGGAGGACAACGCCATCGGTTGATCAAATATGATCAACCTGATACTCAAAGAGCTAGTAGGGGGGGGCGGTGTCAGCCAAAAGGTTGTACTTTTTAGGGGGGTTGTGTTAAAAACGTTGAAAAACGAGTGGAGGGGGTGGGGGTCCAAAATTTTGAACGTCGCTGTTAGTGATGCAACCGGCAGCGGAATACCGGGATTCGGGAAAACCGGGATTACCGGGAAATGAGAATACCGGGAAAAACCGGGATTACCGGGAATATCGGGAAATCGATCAAAACGCATGCAGCATGATAATGATACTAAAGTCTGTTCAAAAATTATTGGCGATGGGCGGTTTTTGATTTTTTTCTCAAAAATTCTCCTCTAGACCCCTTTATATTTTTATATGAACTTGTAGCCAACGATCAGCGCTACATTATGGAACTATTCATTCTTGTCCTAATTTGCATATTAACTATGAAAATGGCCAAAAACTAAAATTTGTGCGAGTTGACCCCCTCCAAACGTGCTTGAAATTTGACGCCGATACCAGATTCGGATTCCTCAGAGTCTTGCGGTTTCGAATCATACCACTTTCATGGGTCTACGACGATTTTGAAGCAAGTTACGAGCGATTTCCCGAGGTGTACTCGCTCAAAAATCGACCAAAATTTTTGCCCTCCCATAGTAAAACTTACGTAGTGGTGCAAAACGACCTGTTTTACCCGACAGATTTCCAGAAACCACTTTTTCTAGTCAATTCGGACCCGAGGAATTTAGTGGTGCCATCCGTTTCGGCATACAACTCTTGTGGAGGGTGCTAGAGCCCCCTAAAGCTCTAAACGGCCCAGTTCCGGTGCTTCAAATAGCCATTCAATAGAAGTGCAATATAGCTTCTAGGCGTATCTTTTTGCGCCAAATCCAGAGAAGACAACCCCGAAAAGCCATTTCTCACTCCTGGCCATGTTTTGGGTACTTTCAGGAACACACTGAAGCGCTAATTTTGCGCTCAAAAGCGCCCTTTGTTTAAAGTGCTCCGCACTAAATTTGCAGGTGCAAAATGGCATTTTCGGTCAGTTAAACGTTTAAAAACCACTGTTTCTTATCAATGTGGGTACGAGGAATTCGATCGGATTCGATACGTGCCCAGTTGCCATTCTTTTAGTTAAATTGAAACCTGAAGACCACAGTGCTGCTTGGGAAATATCAGAACGTAACAAAGTCAAACGTTATTGCTTTGACCCTGAAATGAAGTTTGGGAAAGAGTTAGCTGACGGAGTGGAAGACATGGTAATCATTTATGGCACAAAAAATCAGTGGATTTCGGAAGAACAACTAGAAGATGTCAATTACTATATGCGGCGATATCTTCCTCCACATATGATGAGAAATGTTTTTGGTAGAGACAGCTTCGTTCACACTGAACCTGATGTTGTTGCTAGACAGCCAAACAAATTATCGCTTATCGCTTTCCCGATGTCCCAATTTTCGTCACAGCGAATGTACCCCATTTACACCAATGTTTTTTCATTTGACTCCAATGACTCAGGAGGCCCTAATGACTGCAACAACTTGGAAAATACAACAAACATGCTCTATTCGCCTAATCCGAAAGCTGTTGACTTCAGAGGTAAAATTGTATACAAAACTACAAGATTCACAGGCTGCATTAACACATCGAGATTCATGGCATGCATCGAGTTTCAGTATTCATACCCAAAATTGAAACTATGAGCTAGAGAGCTCTGAGTTGGCACACTAATACATGCTTATGAGGTATCTTTCTGCTGCAAAGGATTAGTGGATCTGACGCTCCTGTCCTGAGAAATAGCCTTCCGAAAATCGGTCCGCTTAACTATGGGACCAAAATTTCAAAGTCTAATTTCTCGATTCATACTCGGAATTCGGACCTAAAAATTGGGGGTTTTAGAGTACTTTTAGACTGCTTTAAGAAACTTTTGTAAAATTTTCGTTTTCAGAAAAAAAATTTTTTTCGCTCACTTTGCGCCCCCCCCCCTAGCTCGTCTGGAGCCCCCCAACCCCGTTTGGAGTTCGGCCCAACGGCCACAAGTAAGAAATGGCTTTTCGAGGTTATCTTCTGTGGATTTGGCGCAAAAAGATACCCCTAGAAGCTATATTGCACTTCTATTGAATGGCTATTTGAAGCACCGGAAATGGGCCGTTTAGAGCTTTAGGGGCTCTAGCACCCTCCACAAGAGTTGGATGCCGAAACGGACGGCATCACTGAATTCCTCGGGTCCGAATTGACTAGAAAAAGTGGTTTCTGGAAATCTGTCGGGTAAAAAAGGTCGTTTTGCACCACTAAGTAGGTTTTACTATGGGAGGGCAAAAATTTTGGTCGATTTTTGAGCGAGTACCCCTCGGGAAATCGCTCGTAATTTGCTTCAAAATCGTCGTAGACCCATGAAAGTGGTATGATTCGAGACCGCAAGACTCTGAGGAATCCGAATCTGGTATCGGCGTCAAATTTCAAGCACGTTTGGAGCGGGTCAACTCGCACAAATTTTAGTTTTTGGCCATTTTCATAGTTAATATGCAAATTAGGACAAGAATGAATAGTTCCATAATGTAGCGCTGATCGTTGGCTACAAGCTCATATAAACATATAAGGGGGTCTAGAGGAGAATTTCTGAGAAAAAAATCAAAAACCGCTCATCGCCAATAATTTTTGAACAGACTTTAGTCGGTTTTCTCAAGGATTCTCTCTCATAACGGGCTAAACTACAGTACAATGTGAGATCAGATTTATGTTGAATGGGTTATTGAGTTGGTTTGGCAGGCACCAGGCAGCTCGATGTCAATTGCACCAAAAGAGTTGTGTAATAATAGCCAATCAATGAGTGGCTTGGCTCAATTCGAGGCCTTTATAAAGTTGGAAGCTTAGAACATAACGTTTACGACCTAATAAACCAATATAAAAATATTTGGGACAAAAGGAAAAGCTGCAAAACATGGCTGTTCGCTCAAATTGAGCAAGTAGCAGTGATTTGAAAACTTATTCAAAGTTTTGCGTGCCACTGGTACTGACAAAAGAAGGTTGGGTATACCGTAGATGTCACTGAAATACATAGTACATATAGTACATGTATCTGCAAAAACTGTCAATACTGCTATAAAATACATTTTCTGGTATTCGCGGTATTTCCCGGTATTAGAGAATGTGTGAGCCGGGATTAGAAACCGGGAGTGAAAATACCGGGAATTCCCGGTTCTCTGGGAAATATCGGGATCCCGGTTGCATCACTAGTCGTAGTTAATGGACGGTCCCTAAGCAATAATTTGGAAATTGTCTTTTTCTTTACTGCACAAGAAACCGATGGTCAGGAAATTTCTGGCTTTCTTGAGAGAGCAGCAAAATCAAGTGACTCGAATTGGATACATAAAATTTTAGCAGACACACATTCCCTACATTTTAGCAGACATTCTGCAAATTTTAGGTTATTTGGTTAAGATCAGGGCACGAAGGACTTTTCCAATATATGATGGGCGCCACTTCGTCAAGCGCTTAAAACTTTTGAAGCAAAATAGTTACAGAGATCGGCCTCCCTCTATTCGACGTGGTTTGCGGCGAGCTTTCAAACCAAACAACTCCAGCCTTTCTATATCTATGGATTGGCGCGAAATTCAGATTTTTCTGCCTTAGAAAAGTAGCGCCAATGCAGCACCTGACAAACGTGCGCACCGTTCTGGCGCCCTTCAAGCTACATAGATGGTCAGCTAATGGCGCATTGCGCAGATAATTGCGTGGGCAATCCAGCCGTGCAAGCCGCATTGTACTGCAGGCTCATAGACCAGAGCGGCGACCATTCAAAAATTGGGTCGAAAATGGTGCATTTCCTGACCGATTTTTCGACAGGTTTTGACATGACAAGATGTAATCGAAAAATCCAGACGGGCGGAACAATTCGGCGAGGCGCACCTCACACAGTGACCGCAACCTGTCGTGTTGCATCATACCGCCGAATGCGCACGGACGTGGGCAATCGTGTGGTGGCACACCCATTGCTCTACGTGCTCATACAAAAGAGTTATTTGCCGAAAACCCAGTAAAATCGATGATAAAAACCGGACAAAAATGCAAAAATGCAAAGGACCTCAGAAGAAAATTTTATGCTGGGAGGTCATGCACTATACCGATCGAAAGATCTCAGTCCGCTCTACAAATCGTATTCAAGACATTTTGAAATTTCCTCCCCAGTTCTCCGAAATTTGCATGCTTTGACGGGGCTATAATTTTGCTTTGCTGACCAATGCACAGTTGCTGGGCAAAAAGAGGCATAAAACAGGCATGAAACGGAAATGTGAGCACAGTTTTGATATTCTGAGATTGTTAGCTATCGTTTGGTGGGTGGGCCGCCGCCATTAGGGCAAGTACATACATGTAACAGGGGGGGTCTGGGGGGGTCTGCCCCCCACCCGAAATAGGCCAGACCCCCCGGATGGGGGACCCCCCCCCCCCCGAGACGATTTCACCGACCCCCCCTCCGATTTTTCTGGCAAGTAAATTTTCGAGCAAATTTTTGCAATTTTTTACAATTTAACACACAAAAATTGCCAAAATCGCCTGCAAAAGAGCACTTTTTAGCTGTATTTCAGCCCAAATTAGCGATTTTTGGCAATTTTTAGCCGAAAAATTGCGATTTTTTCGATTTTTGAGCGTTTTTTAGTGCCCACCCCCCTCCCCCAAAATTTTGAACACCACCCCCCCCCCCGCCAGGCGCCAGACCCCCCCCCCCCAACCCCCCCTCCCCCCATCGGCGGATGACCTGTTACATGTATGGGCAAGTATATGGGCGGCAGGCCAGGCGTCAAAACGAGTCGAAAAATCGGTCAGAAAATGCACCATTTTCGACCCAATTTTTGAATGGTCGCGGTTCTGGCGTACGAGCCCGCAGAACAATGCGGCTTATACGGCTGGATTGCCCACGCAATTATTTGCTCAATGCGCCATTAGCTGGCCCTCTAGCCTGAAGGGCGCCAGAATGGTGCGCACGTTTGTCAGGTGTTGCATCAGCGCTACTTTCGTAAGGCAGAAAAATTTGAATTTCGCGCCAACCAAGTAAGTAAGTAAGTAAAGTTTATTGAAATACAGATCATCCGCAACTGTTCTTTGTTTTAGCTATGAGAGGGGCTGGGCCGATCTGCGGCTCTAATGCCCTCCCAAAAATGTTCCATCCCGGAAACCGATAAAGAGTGCACTGCGCCCTTTTTCGAATGATGAATAGCCGTGTAGATGGCGCGATCACAGTCGGAGAGATAGCGGCAGAAGCAAGTAGATAGGCCGGACAATTGTAGGTTAACTACAATTGTACGGCAGAGGAGATGATAAAGTTGGGGTGCCGGCTAGTTGACTAGCCGGGCGAAGAGGTAGTTTGATTGTAGACCGGCCGGGCGATGACGCACGGCGGGAGGGCGAGAGGTCGTACAATTGTAGAAGGCACCGGGCAATCAGCACGGTGCTGCCAAACTAACAAAGCAACAAAAGAATAGCAGTATGCTAAACAGAAACAACAAATACAATATGGAATGCATTGCGTTACAACAACAATTAGAAACAAACAAAACATGGCCATGAACGAAATAGAATGGATTATGTACAGTACTGCACCATAATACCACAGAAAATAGGAAAACACCAGATTGATATATATTAGCATGATAGTAGAACCAAGGGTGCATGACACAAGAGCAGTAATTCAGTGCATAGGGCATTACTAAACATAACTGATACAATAGAAGAAAGAAAAGAAACTCTCCATAGTACTGTATATATACAAGGCAACAATTGGCGGCAATTTAGAGTCATCCTTGGCCGCTGCGAGCGGCGCATTTACGGCACACATTGACTTGGGCCATCACCTCCTGAGACATGTCTGGCCAGTAATAAAACCGGCTCATCTTTTTGTACGTTCCCTTGTAGTCGAAGTAACCCGATTTTGTGGAGCCATAGTGGTCATTCAGTAGTCGGCGGCGCAGTGCGGTGGGTATGCCCCACAACAAATCTCCAATGACCACCAACTTATGATTGTTGGCCTGCACCCAGTGAGCTGATTCTTCCTTGGCAGGCATTTCCTTGTGCTTTTGTTTACTCGGCCACTGACATTGGTCTTCCTTCAACGATGGGAGCGGAGAATTGTGGGCCCAGGCCCCCTTCTTAGCTGGTTGGTCCTTCTGTTTCATTTGTTGGTCAACCGGGTCGTTAACGACACGGCAATAGTCTGCCGCAGGAGTGAGCAGATTATCCCGAGTTGCCGTAAGAAAACTGGTTGTTTGAGGTATGTTGATTACCGGTTCGACCTGCACCGGGTCAAACAAATGTATCGACAGCCTCTGCGTTTGATCGGAGGCAATCTGAGCATCCATATACACCACTGTTATGTCCTCTGTAGGATTAGCAGTCTGTTTGATCACTGTCTCGTCAGTGTCCAAACGCTGCAAAATCGTCAGACTGCCAGGTGGTACTCCAACTTCTTGGGTCATGACAGGCGTTTCACACTGTTCCATCACGAAAGTTTGTTGACCAACCGGCATGGCCAATTTCTCCGTTTTGGAACTGTTCTGCTGTAGATCTGGTGGTGTTGTTTAGACACCATCTCAAATTCGTCTTCCTCATCTGATGCTTCGTTTTGTGGAGAGACAGCGATTTCCGGCTGAGTCAAAATAGCCGGTTTCTGTGCCGACAAAGCAGCCAGAATTTGTTGCTGTCCGGCCGACATTTCCGACATTTGGCCCAGCAATTTTTGCTGTCCAACCAAAATTCGGTCCTCCAGTTGTTGAATAGCCGCGCCCAGATTTATATTAACATGAGCAGCCACTCGATGTTTCTTGATTGGCGGTCAGAATGGCCTGTCGCTCGGCTGCCGACAGACTCTCAGCGGTAGTAGTCGAACGGCGCTGCTGCGCACACGTAGACGGGCCGAACGCATCGGCCAACTCTTTACTTTTCACAATTTTTAGTTGCGCCTCTGACATTTCCTCAACTGTGATGGCGTCATCGTTAGGAAAGCAATTGTGGGTTGAGTCATCACCGATAGCGAGCTGTTCTTTAGACACGGAAGAAGGCCGATTTTGAGACTGCGTCTTTCGTCTCTTTTCTTTGCGGCTGAGAGGATGCGAGGGTATTTTCTGGTCACCTCTTTTTCCTTCATCAACGGCATTTTCTTTAGAGAGCAGAGAGTCTTCTGGCGCTTGTTCGGTAGTCTGTTGAGAGGACAAACTACTTTTTGGATGATGCTGGCCACTTCTGCTTTTCCTGTTGCGATTCTTCGTCATCTCGGTTCGGAACCTCCAATTGCACTGCGCCCTTTTTGGAATGATGAATAGCCGTGTAGATGGCGCGATCGCAGTCGGAGAGATAGCGGCAGAGGCAAGTAGATAGGCCGGACAATTGTAGGTTAACTACAATTGTACGGCAGAGGAGATGATAAAGTTGGGGTGCCGGCTAGTTGACTAGCCGGGCGAAGAGGTAGTTTGATTGTAGACCGGCCGGGCGATGACGCACGGCGGGAGGGCGAGAGGTCGTAGAAGGCACCGGGCAATCAGCACGGTGCTGCCAGCAATGATGCAAGGCGAGAAAGTGAAACTGGCGTTGGGCCGGCGGCGAACAGGGCCCTAAAAGTCAGTTAAGCCGCGAATAGTACTGAATCACTCTTAATAATAATGTTCAGGTCTGCACTGAGCGATGGAAGGCCGAATGACGTTTAGAGCGGCAGTGTCTATGTTGGCTGCGCTCAGACTAACGCACGACGTCCAACAGCAGTAGCACGAGAAGCATTTATTTAAGAGGATCAGTATACAGCGACCGCACAAGGCACCAACAATGCACAGAATGACGTAAAAAGAAGACAAGATGGCCGACGCCTCTCAAAATGGCGGCGGACACGCTGGTGGCTTGCTTGGAATGGCTTGTCTCCCAATACACATGACAACGCCAAATTGTAGTGGCCGACGGTGATAGAAACAGTAACTGTGCAAGAGTATCGACTACCTATTGTATGTACATAAGTATCACTCTAGGCAAGCAAACCTAGGAACAATTTACAAGGAGGCTTTGGGCCTAGTTCTCGTAAGTTTGAGTGCGTTATAATCAACAAACAAATCACAGTCTCGCCGTTTTCTCTGAGTTGTCGCAATTCAGAACGTAAGTCAAAAGCTTGCTTCGCTTGCCAGGGAGTCAAGTCAGAACTGATGAACACAGATTCGTACTGCGGCTTGGCCATTAAAACTGCTCGTTTTCTAACCAGAATCGCCCTTTTGGTTGCGCTGTCTTTCAATTCGACGATGACCTTCGGTTCAGTCAATCTCTGTCCTCTGACAGACCGAATGTTTGCAACCTGGGTAAAGTCAATTTTTAAGTCCACAAACAAGTCTTTCACCTACTGAGTGGCGTCCAGACCGTGCGCAGAGTCAGGGAGAAGCCCATTAATAATAATGTTCAAGTCCCTTCACTGTCATTCTCGGATCTCGCGCTCCCAGTCACAGACTCTCACCAGCCCGAGTGCGCCTTGTCATACATTGTCGACGGATTAGGCAGAGGTAGTCCATTCTTTGCAGTTTGGGGCACTGCAGCGCAGCGTAAGTCTTTCTGCTGTTCACAGATTATGTCAGAGCAGCCAAATCGTCCTTTATCTTTGTCAGCTGAGCAGTCATTTCCTCTATATTTTCATTAAGAGGGGACGGTTGTGACAGACTTTCCTGAACAGCAGGTGGCACATTCGAGTCGAGATTCTTGGACTTTCGGTAGCAGGTCGAGCAACAAATTATGGAGTGGACTACTTTGTCGATCATTTGGTCTTTGAAAGAAGCCGCCGTCCTGTCACCCAGACGTTGCTTGCCAAAGCAAGCCTTACAGATAATCAGTTCCTTGCAGAAGGCACAGAATAAAGACAGATTCAATGAATGCCAAGGACCATGGCACAGAACGTCACAAAAATGCAGTGTTTCAAATCATCCATCGTCATCGCAAGAGAATAGTAGGCCGCGTGCAGCACACACTGACACCATACGCAAGGTCAGAGCGGCCAGGCAGGCGCGGCCGCTCACCAGCTCGCCAGCGCACCCAAACAATAGACAAACCAATAGACATAGAAAGGCTGGACTTGTTGTGTTTGAATGCTCGCCGCAAACCACATCGAGTGGTAGGAGGCCGGTTGCTGTGCCCCTTTTCCTTCAAAAGTTATAAGGCTCGACGAAGTGGCGCCCATCATATTTTGGAAACGTCCTTCGTGCGACCCCCTGGTTAAGATTTTCGGAAATGACAACAAAAAGAAAAATTTTTTCCATTTTTATTCGCTATCTTTAGGTTAAGAAACTACCCAATTTAAGATAATCTTTACTTTCTCAGGAATGGGTCAAGCCTGGCCTGGTGCATGCACCAACCTTTAGTATTTAAAATTCTCAGGATTTTACCACATATCTTCCAAACTTCAGCTTACAGTATTTAGTCAACATTTGAGTGCATCTATAAACAAACGAAAAATCCGCTAAACCGGACAGATCAGGCCAATTCGGTTAGCGCCCGGATTAGCACGATTCAGGTGAAGCCCAAGTTGGGGGTCTGAGCCCAATTTCTATGGAGAGGGTAGGAACTAAAGAACGCTAATTTGGGATCAAACAGCTAAAAACTGCTTTTTCACGGTCGATTTTAGCCATTTTCGCTTGAAATTCGAAAAAAATTGCACAATTTGCTCAAAAGTTACTTGACAGGAAAATCGGAGGGTGGTCAGAAAAGTCGTCTCGGGGGGAGGGTCCCGAATCGTGGGGTCTCCTAAGTCGGGTGGTGCACCAGACCCCTGTTACATGTATGCTCCAGTCAATGCCGCCTCCAGTTTTTGGGGCATAGTATGTATGTGTGACAATAGATTGTTCAGGGAGACAGTGGGGCAGCCATAGCTCAGAATGTCAATGGTAGATGGTACCAACAGGCGGTTCATCACACTGGTCCATACACAAGCAAATTCACAGGCCTAATATCGTATGACGTCAGCAAGAGACACAGAAGATTGAAACGTTTGATGATTGCCTGACTAAAAGTGGTGATAAGAACTGACTGACTAGACTACTTATCATGCGCAGGTAAAATGGTCACT
>JASANB010000651.1:0-60468 GCA_030248155.1 Sabatieria punctata | reverse complement strand
TATTTATCACGGAGCAATTTTTGTTTGTGGTATACACGCAACGCTAATACGCACACGGGAAGTAGTGTGTATTTAAGATTAGCTATTGGCCTTGTAGACATAATTCAAAGCGTGCTGCATCTTAAATCGAGTGCTGTCGGCGCCGTTCGGCTCGCTCGTTGTAAAGCTGCTAGCTTTAGACGCTCCATCAGGAAGGTGAGTTTACTGAAACGGTTCGTTCTCAGTCGTTTCTCTATCACTTTGGCTTAAATTTTGAGTATTTATTTACAAGATAACTGGGCACATATTGTGAAAATTTGGCCTGAAATTTGCAAGTCCTGCAGATGGTGTGGGCCGAAAACTGGCAGTTCACTGTGAATGATGATGAAAAGTAAACCCACTTGCACAGCAAAGTTCAGTTATCTAACTGAACAAAACACGTACGCAAATTAAATTAATAACTTTAGAACTTTTTTAGACCATTTATTCAATCAATGCAAGTGAGAAGAGCTGGCAACTGTGGAAAACTGCAACGACTGCACTGGGAGCAGCTGTAGCAACTGCAATTCTGACTACTGGTGCGCTTTATAGATTCTTTCTAAAAAGAAGAATGACAATTTCCCTGGTCTTCCCTCTGAATTTCAACTGGCTAACCCACCATTCGTAGATATAGAAGATCACTTACCGTCTCCCCTTCAGCCGCTGACGTTTCCGCTAGTGGATTTGTTCGTTTTGTCGTGTGTATGTGTAAAGTGCTTATGTGAACAAATGATCCATGGTACAAGGAATACATACGCTTCTGTTTATAAACTGCTTACGGAAACAAAAAATATAATTCTAATCTGGCCAGAGGTTTCAAACAACAATTTGCTTATGCGGCGCAAAGAATATTTTTAAGGATCAAGCCTCAACTTTGGCAATGAGAATTTATACTAGTAGCTATTGTTATGTGTGTATTATGTATATTATGTGCATGTTGAGATTGTCATGTCAAAATACATCCATCAATCATGTCATTTACAACCTTCCAATGGATACAGAATGCATTGTCGAAATATGCATGCAACTCCAAGTTGTTGGTTGAAGGGATAATGTTGTATGGCACACTGTTTTGCAGACGCATTCAGAGAAACTCGTCAAATTCTATCAAGTTGCTGTCTAAGTGATGGCTGTAAGATGAGCGGTGCCCGGACCGTGTTTTTGTTAATTGTCACTGCACGAGAAAGCGGGCCAAAATGGCCATTTTGCGGGCCATGAGGAAGCAAACAATTGAATGAGATTGTTGAAAATTTACATACAGATGTAGTTTTGATAGAAAAGAACGAATTCGAAGTCCGTTTTGCCCTAGCTCTCTTTGTTCGCCTGATATAGAACCCTGTACCTTCCAGAGTATGACAAAGCTCAATGTTGCTAAACTAAAAATTTAGATACTGAAACATATGTAAAAATACACGCTGAATCTCATGGTGACATCCATTTTTTTGTTTAAAATCGAAAATTCCATTTTTTCGGACTCTGAAATTTTTAAAGCCAAAAAAACTCAAATTTTTGTCATAGGAAAAGTATTTTGAATGGCTTAAAAGATGCGCCATTTTGTCCTCTTTTCAATGGTATAAAGATATCTAGGTGTTGGATGGGGTAGACGGGCCACTTTGGCCATCTGAATGCTCAAAAATCGATCATCTATTTTACTTTTTCTCAAAATAAATGCCTTAGGATTAGTTTGTTTAGGTTATATGCATAACACTAATTGCAGAATGACGTTTTCATGACTCAAATAGTTTAAACAGACCATTTGCTACTGTTTTCACATCTGCATATAGGTGTCTCCTTCTGAGGTGCGCCATTTTGAGCATGACTTATGTGTGATACAGTAAGTGCCGACTCTTCTGTCAATTTCATGCAGAACGCAAAAATTCATTGATTATTTTACATTTCTTTTATATTTTACTTTCTATTGTTTACTCAGTAGGTTTAATAGACATATTTTGAATTTGAGCTTAATGGGATCATGAGTTCAAAATATATGACTGATTGGATAAAGGTGGTTTTTATAAAAATGGTCAAACCTTCCACATATGTAGTTTTGGTTTTTTGTCTATACCGGTTGCTCAATTTCCACTAAACCAATGTATTTGGTCAAAGATAATGAAATAAATGTAATGATGACATCCACAGATTGCTCAAACCACCTATTCCTGAGAAATAAATGAGCAAGATGTAGATTGTAGATAGGTTCTGACTGCAATATACCAAACCACAGGTGGTTTATTCAGTTTTACACGCAACATTAGCAATATGCATTCGTGAATTTCTAAAAAACGACTAACTGGCACAAAGATTGCATCTAAAAAATTGGCAGAGGCTGGCTATTTTGGTGTTGGCAAGCCCTCAGATTTCTTCTTTTCCAATTTCTTCTTGAAATGGCCCGATGTTCGGTGGTATGGTTTATTCTGCATGATTGATATGTTCAAAATTTTGATCCTATCAGGCTGTTGTTTTAGAGATGAGATGCGGCTTTTTGAATGTACTGTATATGCATTTCATTTACTAGGTAAGAAAAAGACAAAAATGAAAACATTGTAGGGCTTCTACAACAACACTACAGTATGTACATTGCAGAAAAAAGTCAAGTAGACCATGTGCGGAAACTACACCAGAATTTGTAAAATAATTGACCCAAAAATTGTTTCCATGAATATTTGTAGGGGCTGCATTTCTTGATGAGCGCAAGCCCTTGAAACCCCACCAAGTTACCGATATGTTCCTGAAAATACTGTAATGGTGAGCGGAAAATAGAATAGGGAGTAGGAACAACCTCAGTCCTATGAGCCGTTTCTGAGTTACAGTGTCATGAAATGCCATTTTTGACTGTGTTGCTAACTGAAAATTATAGTTTTCAGGTTTTGATCAAAAGCAGTTTCAGTGAATATTTGAATTCCAATTGACCTCTGAAATGTACTGCATGTGTCATTAACTAAGTTTTCTGACCAGGTAAACCAACTATGTTTGGAGAAATTGCAGTCAGAACCTGCATAAATCTTGCACACCATTACAATATTTTCTGGAACATATCCAAATTTTCATGGAAACAGTTTTTGGGCCAATTATTTGGAATTATTTTTAAAATTCTTGTGTATTTTCCACACATGGTCTACTTGACTTGTTTCTACAATGTACACAGTGTTGTTGTAGAAGCCCTACAATGTTTTCATTTTTGTCATTTTCTACTAGCAAATGAAATGCATATGCATTCAAAGAGCCGCATTGCTTAAACAACAGCCTGATAGGATCAAAATGTTGAACATACCAACTACTGTTGGCAAGTCCGACCTGAACCTTGACTTATTAATAAGTCTTTAACCTGAAATTTGAGGACTTGAACCTGAACCTGAACCTATATTATTTGAGCCGGACTTGAACCTGAATCTTAAATATGGACTTGATTTTCAGGTTCAAAACAGTACATATATTTTAAATGTCAGAATTCCCTACTTCAATAACAGATTTTTCCTGTATTACCTGCTGAATTTGTATGGCAGTCTGTGCATTTGCATGTTTGCTTGCTATTTTGTGCCATTTAAATTTGTGCCATCCATTGTTTGCGACATGCGTGACATACAACTTTGCTGAAATGGATGAATTGTTGTTACAGTATCACTTGGCGGCGCAGGGTTGTGAGGTGTGTTTTTTTTCGGTGTTTTTTCCGTTTTTTTTCCGAAAAAAAACTCAAGCTAAAAATAGCTAATTTATGTCATTTTTCTAAGGGGCCGTCCATAAACTACGACGTTCAAAAATTCAAATTTTTGCACCCCCACCCCCCCTCCGACGCTTACCGACGTTTTCATCATCACCCCCCATAAAAATTACGACGTTTGGGAGGAAACCCCCCCCCTCCGAAATAAAATTTTCGAATTTTCGTTCAAAATCTGAAGCTGCTTTTCTGACTGCGTAATCACAAATGAATAATAGAAAAATTTA
Organism: Sabatieria punctata; assembly: GCA_030248155.1. Lineage (NCBI taxonomy): Eukaryota > Metazoa > Nematoda > Chromadorea > Araeolaimida > Comesomatidae > Sabatieria > Sabatieria punctata. The sequence goes on along the minus strand of JASANB010000651.1, from coordinate 56,508 downwards.
TGCCTGTGCACATACGTATTTACCAGTTAGTTTCACCAATCTTTCAAGAATTTATTTAACTTTCAGTTAAAAAAGAGTCATTCAAATCGGTTGAGATTTGCGGTTGCCACAGTAAAATATCTGCTGGGTTGTTTTAATCACTCTTGTTCATTGCCAAAATCAGTGTTTCAAATTTGAGGGCAAATCTCGAGAACCAAGCAGAGCATCTTAATGAAAACTCTACCAATCGATAATTTCTTTGTCTTTCATTCAAAAAATATTTATTCAAATCGGTTGGGATTTACGGTTGCTACAGTAAAAAATCTGCCGGGTTGTTTTTTTTTGCACACCCTGTACAAATCACGCTAACATACTGTATGTTGTACAACTACAAAAATGTGTCAAAACCGTTTGACTTTCTCTGCATTCTTGGTTATTCTGCAATCGTCAAACCTTACCAAAAAAGGCCAAAAATACGTCAACGTTTTGCCTCAACCCCCCACCCCCCCGCCGGCGGTCAGCGACGTTTTTCGGGGTACCCCCACCCCCCTCTCTGAACGTCGTAGTTTATGGACGGCCCCTAACCAAAAATGGACTTTCGCGATGTATAATAGGCCATACTGACTCAAAACTGTTAGAAAAACAACAAAAAAGACCAAATTTGGCATGATAAAACAAAAATGCAAACTGCTGTAAGAAAATTTGCATATAGGGTTTATTGATGAAGCCTGTCAGGGACTGTTTCATGCCTGTTTCGTGATTTATATCTATGTAACTACTGTTATTTTACTATAGTATAGTAAAACAAAAATTAGTAATACTAGTGGTATTTTACTAGTAGTAAAACAATAGTAAAAAGTAAAATTAAGAGCCAATAGTAAAGTAAAAATAAAATTAAATTAACAAAGACAGTCAATAGTAAAATAAAATTTTACTACTATTTTACTAGTTTTTGGTGAATTCCAGTCAGATTATTGATCAATTTTGCAATAAAAGATGTGTGGGCGCACTTTTGTCAGTCAAATTTCACAAATTTTTGTCTCTAAATTTCTTGGGAACCGCATAATCATGGTCAAATTTAGCAACTATTTAGCACCAACATTAATTATTCATAAGATGTTGGCATCATTGATGCAAAATTTCCCCTAATGACTAGTAAAATCGTAGTAAAATAGTAGTAAAATTAATCAAATTATTAGTAAAACAAAAATTAGTAAAATTGGAGCTGGTACCATATATGGTACCCTTTCGATCGAGGCATCAGGTGGTACCATATATGGTACCGGTACCATATATGGAAACGGTACCATATATGGTACCCTTTCGATCGAGGCCTCAGGTGGTACCATATATGGTACCGGTAACATATATGGAACACCATATATGGTACCCTTTCGATCGAGGCCTCAGGCATACATGTAACAGGGGGTCTGCCACCCCCACCCGACTTAGGCCAGACCCCCTTGCTGGATAGGGACCCCCCTCGAGACCGAGACGATTTTTCCGACCCCTTCCGATTTTTCTGGCAAGTAATTTTTGAGCAAATTTTTGCGATTTTTTGCAATTTCAGACACAAAAATTCACGGTACCGCCGGTAAAACAGCACTTTTTAGCTGTATTTCAGCCCAAATTAGCGATTTTTGGCCCAAAAATTGCGATTTTTTTCCATTTTTGAGCGTTTTTTAGTGCCGGACCCCCTTCCTCTCCTTGCCGCATCGAAAAGGTACCATATAAGGTACCGGTACCATATATGGCACCCCTTATGATTTGATCGAAGCGGGGTACCATATATGGTACCTGTTACCCGAATCCATATTACCAATTTTAGTTTGGGTTTGTCTGACTGAATCCTTAATCTTTCTAACTGTGCTCATTTTATAACTAGAGTAATTGACTGCCATCCAATAATCCAGGCTTGGGTTTGTGGGGTATTCAACATCTTCACGCATTTATTTTATAGCTTTAAAAGGTGCGCAAAAACTTCAATTGACGCGTCTATGACACACCTCGTTGGTCCGAGGCTGAAAGGGCCAAATCTCAGCTAATAAGACGAGAAATTAGATGTTGGTGGGTATATTAATGATCTGCAGGTCAGGAGCAACAGTTTGATACTAGATTATTGGGTCATCTCCTGCTCTCGTCTTTTTTGTTGCTAATTTGCAATTAATAATTACCCGATCGTTTTTATTCAGTGTTGCCAGGTGTAGTGTAATAATACTACCTGTAGTATAATTGACCTGCGAAAAGTATCGAAAAATCTGCTGTAGTATGTAGTATATAAATGTAGTATAATTTTCGATTTTGTAGTATAAAATGTAGTATAATTCTACATTTCCATTTCAGATGTTATATTTTCCCAATTTTTGAGAAAATTCGTCAATTTTTTCCTGTTTCAAAACAGGTTTTTCCTTTTTTCACATCAAATTGACATATTAGTTATTCTTTATGAGAAAAATTAAAATAAATCGGTGAAAGTATGCGTTTTTGACCAAACAAACTAACCGTTTTGATTGATATTCAACAAATATGACTTCACAATGATCAACCAAAGGAAAAGTACAGTTTGATGTGATCGACTTATAGAAAAAGTAAAGTTGCACCATCCTTAAAAATAGCGCAAAGCTTAGACTGAGGCTTGGCTTAGTTTCCAGCTTAGGTCTAGAGTTCTTAGACTTTAAAGACCAGAACGAATTTTACCTACATACCACACATAGGCCGGAAAAATCTGGAGGGAGAGGCCTGAAATCGTCTTGGGGAGGCTGATTTCCCAAAAAAAAAAGATTAAAAATCGTTGTTAAATCGCGAGATTTTCCATAAAAATCGCCAGAAATTTTAGCTGTAACGGGATAGGGTGCTGGACGGACCGGTGAGGGGCCTTGGCCGGATTGAGGTGGGTAAGGCCACTAGGCCCAGCCCAGCCCATGTGTTTTGAAAAGTCGAATCGAAACTATTTAGTTTCATCTAAATTTGAACTTGCTTACCCTTGAGGGCAACGGGAAAGGTAAACCATACGCAAACTGGCAAAATGCCTAAGTTTTCGATGGTTTAAAAGTTATTGAAACTTTAGCTTGTGTAAGAAACTCTTTGAGTAGAAATTAAAACGCTTCTGCCATTGCTGTCTGCATTACCTAACAGGTTTCTATGCTTTAAACCTTTGATCTGACAGTTTTAGAGCGTAGTATGAAAATGTAGTATAATGGCGAAAATTGTAGTATAAAGTAGTATAATTTTGAGCGGGTGGTAGTATAATGGACTGGCTAGCACCTGGCAACACTGTTTTTATTTTCTGACCACAATCCACAATAAATGAGCTTTTTTATACAGAAAGAGAAGAGATTATCGAACCTAATGATAATGATATTGTTGTAGAATCTAGATATTTGACGATTTTTCCCGAGGAGAAACTTAATTAAAATAACTGATCTTTCTTCTGGCTAGGGATGCAAATGGTATCCGGTATTATTTGGTATTATTCGGTATTATTTGGTATTTTCTAGGTATTTGGTATTATTTGGTATTTGGTATTTTTTTGTACCAAATAATACCAAATAATACCAAATAGTTTAAATAACTAAACAGTTAGTTTTTAAGCGATAAATTCTGCATATTTTGCACTGTATACCATGTCAGAGCTCTTCTGTTCAGAGTTTTCTCCTTATTTCTAATTTACTAAAAGTTTAACAATGCAGATACGCAGAACAAGACGTCTCTTTACCGTTTCTGAGCAACAAAACAATAAAGAATTCTGACAAGTTTAGCTTATAACAAACAACCATTCGTGGAAAATTCTCAAAAAGTGGGAGGGGGCCCCCATGAAACGATGCAAGGCGATTTTGGGGGAAGGGGGTCCGAAAAATCGGGATTTTGGTACGACGTCGTTTATGGACGGCCCCTTTATCGAGACCGAGCCTAGACCGTAAACGTCACAACGTGCTTGCCCATTTCCCGAGTAAGTGAAAAACCATCAAATTCTGCTCGTTTTCTTTCTCGGCATGACTAGATTTCTTTTAGATGCAACAAAAACTCTTCCACTGTGTGGAGGCTGGCCGCTTAAGCATGGCCTAGTGCAGGAGCGGCCAGAAAAGAACAGGTTTAGCAGGCCTTGGCCTATGCTAGAAATAATGCACGTTGTACGCATTTACGCGACGAAGCTTGGCGACTACAAAAGAGAGGAACGTACTAACCTTTCAGCAATATAAAACGACATCGAACCTTAGTTACCCCATTCTCCGGCTGACCATTAAGACGACCGCACCGCAGCTACACTTTTATCCAACTCATCAACAAGAAACTGATCAAAAGTTACGGAAAAGATATTGCAGGTAAATCAATTACCGTAATCAAAACATGACAGTCAACAAGCGCGAATATGGTTAAACACAAAATACAGTTTTATACACAAACAGTACAAAATAAACGAAATCTTATTCATGTCAGACATGACACTCCCCGCCGGAAGTGTCCCTTTGCCGAATGCAGAGCCACGCTAAAACGCACAGCACATTTTACAGACATGCCCTCAAGTTACACTGACAAGCTCAGATCACCTGAGTCCGTCAGCATAGACTAGGGCAGTCGGCACATCGTTTGACAATTTGATAAGTTTGACAGAACCCTCCAAGTGCCACTTTAGCTAGTGCTGCGCTGCGCGCCTACGTACGTACACGTAGATTGGCAGGCATTTTGCGCGCCGGACTGCAATCAATTCGAATTTTAGAACTACAGTACACAAAAAATAACCTTTGCAAGTGAGCGTGCGGGGAATTTGCGGTCTGCAAAGCTTGGTTTACGTTTTAGACGAAAACACAAGCCGCTTGCTGACTTGACCTGGGTTGTTCGATTTTCAGCCTTGCCGTCGGGACAGGCAAACAATAGCGAGAGCGAGAATAGGTGCTGCAACTTATCTGGTATGGTACCGAGAATTTTGAATTTAAGGGCCATGCCCAGTTTTCCGCTTGAAGAGGACCCTCCCGCACCAGAAAAAGTTTGCACACCACCACGATAAACAGCGCACCAACACGCTGCATTCCGACCGACCATTTTGGTTTGATCTTTCGCTCTTAGATTTCTAGCTCAAAGCCCAAATTAAAAGCCAGGTCTCATCTCATTCATTTAACAGCTAAAGAATTAGCAAAAATCGTTAGTCAGCCGGTTTTTTCTACTTCCAAAGTTGGCGACACAAACTCCAGTACCAGGTAAACAAATTTTACAGAGCCAGGTTTCAAGACAAGGTTTGCTCTAGCTCACAGCCCTTCGCCCAACGGCGATTAGTGCGCGTCAACGATTAAACCGAAAATGATGTCCCTTAGGACCAAATTAGCTTACAGTACCAACACTTTTTGTTCTATTCTTGGGCCGTCTATATTTTTGTTTGAGGTTAAGTGGTTTTTGCGCGTGGCTCGGCCAAAGTAGAGGGCTCTTTTAGACACCTCCACCTTTTAGCTTGGTTTGTCGATGAGTTCAACAAACCTGTACGCTGGTGCTCAATCCACATTTTAGCGAAAATTTCCGACCAAAATACAGCTAACGCAGGACGCCCGAAAGGCGCCCTTTAAATGGCCTCTTGCCGTCTGTTGCCGCATGATCTCTCGCTGTAGAGACCGGTTTTGCACAAACGCAAGCAATGCCCTAACACCTAGGCCTAAACCTATTGGCGTTCGAAGCGTCAGGCTGATTTTAAGCAAGCTCCACTTTTTGCTCTACCCATCGCCGCAAAGGCGGAATAGCAGTTTTTTTTCTCTGCCCTTCTGCCCTTCGCATTGACCGCGGTAAACAGGGAGGCTTGCCCTTCTGTCCTTCATGCATCTAACATGGGAGACAGGGAGGCTACAAAATTTTCGATTGGCAAATCGAGTTTTTTCGACTGCCTTCAACAAAGCAAACCAGCAGTTTTTCCAAAGAACGAAGTTCCGAAAGCCGAAACAAGCCAAAAGGCACTAACACACTTCGAAATCGAAAATGTACACTGTTGACTGATCCTTGGATCCGACATTTCGGTAAACTACTACCAAAAAGGGCGAAACGAAAGCCTTTATGCGAACGACCGAACAGAACTGACCAGTTTACCCCTCCGCCTGAACAAACAGAAAGGGTTTCGATTTTGTTTCTAAACTAATACAAAGACTGGCCTTCTAGCGCACTTACTTTACCATTTACTAGCCATTTACCTGGAGTGTTCGCTCGATTTACTAGGGGCAACCGTTTCGTGCTAGACACCGGACCTCCCTTGAGAGACGGCTCGCTCTGTAGTACGCCCAACTTCTTTGCACACGTTGCAATTGTAGTCGCCATTGGCTCTCTAGGACGTCTAGGCACCATGTGGAGGCTGGCCGCTTAAGCATGGCCTAGTGCAGGAGCGGCCAGAAAAGAACAGGTTTAGCAGGCCTTGGCCTATGCTAGAAATAATGCACGTTGTACGCATTTACGCGACGAAGCTTGGCGACTACTAAATAGAGGAACGTACTAACCTTTCAGCAATATAAAACGACATCGAACCTTAGTTACCCCATTCTCCGGCTGACCATTAAGACGACCGCACCGCAGCTACACTTTTATCCAACTCATCAACAAGAAAACTGATTCAAAGTTACGGAAAAGATATTGCAGGTAAATCAATTACCGTAATCAAAACATGACAGTCAACAAGCGCGAATATGGTTAAACACAAAATACAGTTTTATACACAAACAGTACAAAATAAACGAAATCTTATTCATGTCAGACATGACACACTGAGGCAAAATTTATATATTTTTGCATAAAAAACAAAAAGCGCTCATTCCAAACAGCTAGCGACTTGTTTATCAACTATTTGGAATTATTTGGTATTATTTGGTATTATTTGGTATAGAAAATACCATCTGCTATTTGGTATTTGGTATTTGGTATTTTTTATACCATTTGCATCCCTACTTCTGGCTCCCTCCTGTTTCAGTCAGTAGTAGTAGTAAAGGTGCACCGTTCTTCTTCTTAGACATTGTGCATCCTGTTGCCCACTGACACTCTTTCTGTGCCGTTCTCTTACTAGTAACATGTGTCTTGGGCGACAAAAATAAAGTTCAAAGTTCACAGGTTTCGCTATTCAAAAAAGTCGGAATGTTTGGTAGGTACTGTACAGGTTGTTCGACAAAAAAGGGGAATTTACTTTCTAGTTTTAGTTTTTGAGCAGACGGACAGATCTTTTAGCTCCTGGTCTCATCGGAAACAAAGAGCTATGGCCGATCGTTTGGCTGGTCGTCCGCCAGTAAAAAATAAACCACTCAGTCAGGTTCAACACCTATTCACGACCTTATCCCTCTACAATCGGCGTGCCCCAAGGCTGCATCTTCAGCCCAATTTAATTTTATTCTCTGCCTACCTACCTTAATGACTTGGACCAAGCCCTAGCCTTGCCACACACCATCTCCATTGGCAAATATGCTGATGACGTTGTCCTCTCTTTGATTGTTGTTGTCTTCAACTTTGATTGTCGTTGTCCTCAACTTTGACCAGTAACCTAAACTTTGTGTAATTTCTAACGTTTTACTAATGTCTGTTTAAGGCGGTGTAAAGCCCCTGTGGCTGTCCACTGGCCTTTTGCCTCCATATGCCGTCTTTTTACACTATAACCGCGTTTCATGTCATTTGCTAACTCTTATTTTTATTTTGTGTTGGGCGATAAAAGTTCGTTCGTTCTCCATCACAGGTAGTGCTGACATGAACTGCGCATTAACTGCACTCAGTGCCTGGCTCCACTCCTGGAAACTCAGCCTCAACGTTAGCAAGTGCCAGGCCACCATATTCAGCCTCAATCACCAAGCAAGACACCCTTGCTCGCTACCCCATCCAAATCCAGTTTGAGAACTAGATCCTGCTCACCACTCGAATGCCAGTCTACCTTGGACTCAAACTCGACCCGAAGCTGAAATATAAACACTACATCACTAAAACCGTCAGCAAAACCATGCGTCGTCTTTCTGTTCTGCACAAACTCACTGGCACATCCTGAGGACTCGAAGCTTCTGACATGACCCATCTGTATAAATCCTACCACCAGCCTGTTCTTGAATATGGAGCAGAAGTTTGGCATCCTTGTGCAGGTGCATCTGTCTCCCACCTGATCGACCAAATTCAAAGCAAGGCCTTCTGCTTATCAAATGCAGTACCTGCTCAGATGAGTCAAGTCAAGAAATCGAGAGCAACAGATCACCTCTCTCCTTCCGCAGACATGCCAGAGTCATTGAGGAATATGAACAAACGCTCTCCAAATCTAATTCCCACTGTCTCAAACGCCACATTGCTGACCACCAAGCCATCCCTGAGAGGAAACGCCACCGACTCCAGTGCTCAAACTTAATCGAATGTGCCTCCCACTTCACTGCTAACATCCCAAGCCCATCTTGCACCCCATCCCCCTCTCCTCATTCACCCCCTACTGCTTGATGCTGCTGACCTGACCTTCTGGCTTCCCCATAGTGAACCATTTGGTCCATCCATCTCCTTCCCTCAAACTGAATGGCTCCACATTAACACAGATGCCTTTCTGCATCCCAACAGACTGGGATTGGCTGCTTCATCCTTCCATCCAAGTGCCAACGTTTCTGACTATTCCCACACTGAACCTGCTGATGGTCTGTGGTCCACTGAACTGAAGCCATCCATCGTGGACTCACCATCAGCAACCAGACTCTCCAATCACAACAAATTCACAACTTTGCACTCCTGACTGACAGCCTGAGTACCCTCCGCCTCTGCTCACAGTCTGACCTCATCTACTCCATACAAATTACAGTCTCAGACCTCATGCAACTCTGTGAAAGACTCTTCAACCAGCCACTCTCCCTCACCTTCAAATGGGTCCCTGGACATACTGGTATTGCTGGCAACGAAATCGCCAACCAACTTGCTGCCAAGTCTCCAGAGCTCCCCTACCCTACCAATCCCCACTTCCATATCACATTCTTCAAAGAAGTCCAAAGGCTCAAGCAATATCTCAACGTCACTTGCGTCCAGTTCCACTCAGGCCCGCCCCTACTACCAGCACCTCCCTGTTCCTGTTAAAACCGACCCCATAAGCAAACTGCACATTGAGAACACTGCGCCATCCTTCTGTTGCGCCTCCACCAGTTTCCCACTGCCCAGTGGCTGAACCGCATCGGCCAACAAGCAGGCCCCAATTGCAGATGTGGTCATGTTGAAACTGTGGCTCATCTGCTCCTCCACTGCCCAGCTGTGTGCCACCCTCTGCACCCTCCATCAAGCCTTCATGGCAACCTCCATTATCTTCAATTTACACTGCAATTGCTCAAAGCCTGCCAGCGGCTACAGTAGCAGCGCTTCCGGTCATCGGGAGTCACCGAAAAAGATCGCTGTAAGCTGATCTAAAGGTGGTCATTTGCTCATAAACCATAAGTTTCCGACTCAGCGGTTTCGTTTTGGCCGGCCATCAACCGATCCATCGGCCGTAGCGCGCTCTTTCAGATAAGACTGAAAGCTAAAAGATCCGTCTGTTCAAACGTTAGTCATAGAGAAGTAAATTCCCGGATGTTTTTGGACAATCTTTACCACGCCTTTTTTGTTGGTGTTATTAATTGCTTCACTTAACTATATTGTAATAAATATTGTAATAAATACTGTGAATTCAGCATGTACAGGTTGTTCTACGGTTCTCCACTGTGTCTCAATCGATTAATCCGAGCGATTCAGTCCTGTCGCCAGACCTCGTCGGAAGCGCAACACCTGCTCGACCGCTTATTGGCTCGTTTGTCTGAGGATGGACGGCGATTGGTCGTCTCAGATCAGCACAGAGCCACTGCCTGTGTGCCGATTCAAACGCTGCTCGATAAAAAGATCGACCAGGACACTGTAAATCACCGGTTTTTTACTTGTTTTTCATTGAAGGGGTGTTAAACTAGACTGTCTATTTTATTAAAATTGAACAAGTCAAGTGGTGGTTGGTTGGTAGACAGACATGGACAAAGGCGGCTGAGGGGCTCAGAAAAGGTTATTTTAACTAGAAAGTTGGCTTAAAACGTTGATTTTAGTGGTGGGGTCGCTGAATAAAACATCGCCACACCTATACAATAAGTGAATACAATGAAATGAAGACATAAATGCAAAAAAACTGACGTTTGCATTGAATATAATCGGTAGAAAGATGAATTGGTCCATGTTTAGTTTTGATTGGTATAGGATAGTGAGATATTTTATGATATTTTACCTTGACTACTACCAATAATTCATGAGTTTTCTATATTATAGAATCAATTAAGACCAGCAGGTTAGGATTTCAGCAGAACTATAAAAATTGAAGTTGGCTATAAAATCGTGCAAAAATCTTTTAAATAATTGACTGCAAAATTGACGGAGTTGCAGTCGTTTTAGTTATTCATGTAACAGGGGGCTCTGGTTGTCTGCCTCCACCCGACTTAGGCCAGACCCCCACCGGATGGGTCCCCCGAGTCGATTTTTCCAACCCCCTCCGATTTTCTGACAAGTAATTTTTAAAGCAAATTTTTACGATTTTTTTTACAATTTCAGACAAAAAATTGCCAAAATTGCCTGTAAAACAGCACTTTTAGCTGTATTTCAGCCAAAATTAGCGAATTTTGACGATTTTAGCCCAAAAATTTGCTATTTTTAGCTTTTTTTGCTCAGACGCCCTGTCGGCGCCAGGCCCTCAACCCACTACCCCTCGGCGGATGACCTGTTACATGTAAGATTTTAGTACTTCCGAAAAACTCGAAAAAATAGCCAGTTTACCTTTTTTCCGGCCACTGCTGTCTGTATGTAGCAAACTTAAAATTTCTTATAGGTGGTGGAATTTTTCGCCGCCCGTCCGGAAATCTATGAGATTTCGGTTGAACGGCCGCAGCAATTCAGCGAAAAGCTGCAATACTTGTTGACTCTAAAGTTCAAGCTGGCTCGCGTCTTACTGATGCTGGCCAGCCAACCTGCAATTCTGAGTCTGCCACTGAAAGAGCTGGAAGCTAAGGTAGAAACGCTGAGGAGAAGTGGTATGGCAGTGGCCAAGTTTTTGCCTCTGCATCCGGAGCTGTTGACCTGCTGTAGTTTGGATAAAATGCAAGAGTCCATTCAGCTCTTTTCCTCTTTCTTCACTGGAAGAAAGGTAGTACTGTTCTTTTTGCTGTTCTGTACTGAGTACAGGGTGTGCCAAAAAAGCAAGCCGGCATATTTTGCACTGTAGTAACCGTAAATTTTAACCGATTTGAGTGAGTCTTCTTTGACTGTCAAAGTCAGGCACTTAACGCCTTTTATGGTACCCCCACATTGGGTCAGATTTGTGAAATATTTGTGGTTTGTGAACTAATAATAATAAAAATTTGTGAAATTTTTGCTAAGCTTTATAGTTCTTGAGAAATTTGTCCTCAAAATCAAAACAGAGATTCTAGCAATGAAGAAGAGCGATTTTTCTTATTCTGTTGCAGTTATAATAAAACGGATTCCTACTGCTGAGGACTTACTGTACTAAGCTTAATAGTCAGTATCCGAATGTTTGTGTCATCTCGTCAGTTAAGTTTCGTTTTGTAAGCCCTTAGCAGTAGGAATCTGTTTTATTTTAAACTGCAGCAGGATAAGAAAAATGCCTCTTGTTCATTTGCCAGAATCTCTGTTTTGACTTTGAGGGCAAATGTCTCAAGAACTATTAGCTGAGAATCGTAGTAAAAAATTTCACAAATCTTTCAACAATTTATCTGCCGTTCATTGAAAAAAGATTCATTCAAATGGGTTAAAATTTGAGATTGCTATGGTAAAGAAATCTGCTAGCTTGTTTTTCTTTGCACACCCTCTGTTATGTTGTCCTAGTTTCCATACATGTAACCCCCCGGATGGGGGACCCCCAAGACGATTTTTCTGGGAAGTAATTTTTTGAGCAGCTTTTGCGTTTTTTTGCAATTGCAGACACAAAAATTGCCAAACTCGCATGTAAACAGCACTTTTTAGCTGTATTTCAGCCCAAATCAGCTATTTTTGACGATTTTTTGCCCAAAAATTGCGATTTTTGATCGTTTTTTAGTACCCAACCCCCTCCCAAAATTTTGTCTCAGACCCCCCGGTCGGCGCCAGACCCCCCAACCGCCCTCCCTTTCGGCGGATGACTTGTTACATGTATGCTAGTGACCGGTTTTCTTAGTAACACACCAGTAGTTAGCTTTCTTTTTTTCTTATTTAAAGTGAAGAAATAAAAAAATTATTTGCTCTAATCCCTTTATACTAATTTATCAGTTGACTTTACCGGCCAACTTTCAGCTAAGTCACGTGTTGTGCAACAAGCCTGAACTTCTAACCTTGAACGCCGAATCGGTGGCCGACAAATACGAGTACCTCTACTATGAGATGGGTCTGAGCGCCGACCAACTTTCCAAAGACGTTAGCTGGGCCGATAAGTCCCTGGACTTCATAAAAATGAGACATGACTTGGTCTCGCGCACCGGAGTTTACGTCAAGCCGCACCCCAAGAAACCGACCCTTACTACGGTAACTAATTGCTTCGTTTTAAAGTAACACTCGAGAGTGTCTTGATGATTGGTGGGCTTTCATGTACTTGTCCCTCCCCAGCTACAGGATTTCTTTCGCTGCCATTTCCGCAAATTTTGACCAAATTTGCTGAAATTTGAAGCATAGGTGCCAAAATAGGGGTGATTTTGTGTAATAAAATTTGGTGGGCCAGACTGGACCCAATCCTGAGAAATTCAAGAATATGTGAAATTTGTTTACTTCAGTGCCTGCAAAAGTAGCGCTGAATGAATGGAAACGTTGTCATTTCCGCTAACGTTCGCTAAATGCCCTGAAACTCTTCAAAACTGGGGGATGTTTTCTGTGTTGAAATTTGATGCATGTCAGAGTCTTGAGAAAATATGCATTATTCAAATGATCTGTTCTTCTGGTCAGCTCATTCATAGAAGAAAATGTTCAGAAGTTCCTCATTATCTCAAGACTGTGTCAATGAAATTTTAACACAAAATATGCCACAGTTTTGAAGAGTTTCTGTAAATTTCAGGTCACTTTGCGAAATGCGCAAATTTGCGCAAATGACAGCTAAAAGAACTGTTTTCCATTTAGCGCTATTTTTTAGGCGTTGAAGTTAACAAATCTCACATGCTCCTCAATTTCTCAGGATTGCACCAAATTTTATTTTAGCACACAAAATTTCCCTTATTTTCGCGGCTACGTTTCAAATTTCTATCATTTTGGTGAAAAATTTCGGAAGTTGCAGCAAAAAGAAAATAATTGTTATCATTTTTGTGACAACCCGTAATATCTTCGCCAACCGGACCGAAAATACAAGTACTAGCTAGCGAATTTGGCTGATGTTTAAGAAAAATCGGTCTTTTAGCAGTCTATTTAGTCATTTTCTGCTTGTTTTTAGCTCTTTTACGTTATTTGACTTCCGACTATAGTCGGTTTTTCAGTTGAATCCACCGCTGAATCGAATTCTGGCCACTCCGGACAAAGTGGTGGCTCGCGCTGTCTGCAGGATTTCTCTGGAAGAGTACGAGGTGTTCTGTCAGGACTGGGCCTGGCGACACAACTCACAACTACAAGAAGAGGAGGAGGATCTACTTCTTGATAGCCAAGAAGGGCAAGAAGAAAGCGATGCTGATGAGGAGGAAATTGTACAAAATTATGATGTGTTGCGGTCGGGCACTTAGCTTGCCATTATTGGCAATATGTCTAAGTGTAACAAGAGTCCCCTCTATTTGTTAGGGAACAAATTTCTTTGTTCGGCCTATATCTTAATCGATGAAAAAAACAGTAAGTCCCGTTTTTTCATCCTGCTCTTTTACAGGAAATTTTTAGCAATTCTTAGGACAGGAATTTGTACAGATAAGGTCCGTCAGAAAAAGGCACTTAATCTAATACAGATTCCTACTGCCAGGCATGGGCAAATGGGGGGCTGAGCATACATGGGCCAGGGGGTATGGCCAAGCAATACACCTCGGCCGGCCATACCCCGCTCGCCCACCCACCCCCGTCCCGGAGGGAGAAAATTTTCGCTTATTAGGCGTTTTTTTGCCTTTTTTTGGACCCCCGGGGTCTGCATACCCCCTCCGGATTTTTCCGGTCCATGTATGGGGCTGAGGGGGTTGGCCCCCTCAGCCCCCCTATCCCCCCTCAGGAATTGGTAATCGTACCCCTTCAGCTGAAATGCTAGCCCATGTCTGCTGCTTAGGGGTAACCAGACTTTACTGCTAAAGTAACCGAGGCTCTGTCAGATCGGTTACGATTTGCGGTAGCTACAGGAAGAAAAAGGTCTGTTGTATTGCAGTTTTTGACGGACGCACTAAAAGGTTTGCTTCACAGAAAAACGGCTGGATAAAATGCTCTGGGGCGTGGCCGCAGTCAGAGGGAACTTGTTACATCTATTCATTATTGTCCTTACCTACCTTTAAACATGTCTGACTGACTGTTCATATTCAATATAAATGTTCACTCTCATACTTGTTGTTTTCATTGTTGTCTGGGTGCCGGCCAGTGTAGTACCTATCTTCTGTCTATGCAGTCTCCTTGTGTACCGGCAGCAAGGTGTCTGGCTGTGTCAGCCGATGTCGAAGGCAGCCCGAGGCTTGGTCTACGATGAGATAGCAGTGATAACGCAGGCTATAACTGCAGAAGCTGCTGCTTCCTCTACCAGATCTACCGACCGCTCTGTTAACCTTGCCCATGGTTTGTTAGTTTTTTATTCGTACAGTCAGGCACTTTACACCGTTTATGGTACCGACACCATACATACATGTAACAGGTCATCCGCCGATGGGGGGAGGGGGGGTTGGGGGGCGGGGTCTGGCGCCGGCCGGGGGGGGTCTGAGCCAAAATTTTGGGGTGGGGGAGGGGGGTGGGCACTAAAAAACGCTCAAAAATCGAGAAAAATCGCAATTTTTGGCTAAAAATTGCCAAAAATCGCTAATTTGGGCTGAAATACAGCTAAAAAGTGCTGTTTTGCAGGCGATTTTGGCAATTTTTGTGTGTGAAAGTGTAAAAAATTGCAAAAATTTGCTCGAAAATTTACTTGCCAGAAAAATCGGAGGGGGGGGTCGGTGAAATCGTCTCGGGGGGGGGGGTCCCCATCTGGGGGGTCTGGCCTAAGTTGGGTGGGGGGCAGACCCCCCAGACCCCCCTGTTACATGTATGACACCATATATGGTAGCGGTACCTAGGGTAGTGGATGGTACTACCGGCGCCGTATATGGCACCTCTACCCATGGCCATGGCTGCCGATACCATGGTGCCAGTACCGGTACCAATGCGATGGTAGGGGTACGGTACCACCACAGGCCCCGAACGTTTGGTACCATAATATGGTACCACTACACTACCCTAGGGAGCGGTACCATATATGGTGCCGGTACCATAAACGGCGTTAAGTGCCTGACTGTTATTCGTAGCTTTGGCTCCTTTCCTTTGTTAAAACCTAAGCCTCCAGGGTAGTAAAGCCCGTTTTTGGACATTTTTCTTTGTACGAGAACTGAGCTATTTATTTGTTCGCCATAGTGGCATACATGTACTAGGGGGGTTTGGGGGGGGCTACCCCCCCCGCTGGAAAGGCCAACCCCCCCCCGCACCCCCCCCCCCGAGACAGGTTAAGGGACCCCTCCCTCCGACCAAAAAATACAAGTACTAGTAGTGGCTCCAGTATTAGCAAACTGGGTCAGAAATCACTAATTTTTAGCCTAAAATTCACTTGAAAAACCTTTGGAAACCGAATTTCGCGTTTCCACTGCTGATATTTAAGAAAAATCGGTGTTTTTGGAAGCTCTTTTTGTCATTTTTTGCTTGTTTTTAGCTTTAAAACGCTATTTGGCAGCTTAAAATAGCGATTTTTAGCGTCCTTACTGAAAAAAACGTGCTAAAAACGCATTTCTAGGCGTTTCGGAGCTTTTTGAAATTTAGGACCCCCCACCTGGGCGAAACCCCCCCTCGACCCCCCACCTGAGGAAAACCCCCCTACCCCCCTCCCCCCAGGTCGGCCCGGAGCTGTTACATGTATGCATAGTGGTGGTGGACCATGAATCGGCCTGGAGGGCTAACCCCCACGCCGAAAAACTTTTCGTTTTTTGAGACAAAATAATTCGATTTTGGGACCCCTTAGACGATCTCCAGGCAGACATAGGCAAACGGGGTTGAGGCCTCTCAGCCGGATGCTACCCCGCTCAGGAAATTTTGGAAGAATTTTGTATAGAAAGTGATGATAAACAGGGTTCGTGCGGGACCTGGAAAGTCAGGGAGTCATGGAAAAGTCAGGGGATTTATAAAAAGTCAGGGAAAGTCAGGGAATTTGGTGTCTGGTCAAGCAAAAATTTGATAGCAGCAGGAACATCTCGCCGCCAAATGGGTCTCTCAGAACTTTGCACACCACCCTTTTGAATATGGGTCTTCTGACATTATAATACTACTACTTAAACCGGAAATTTTTTTTACCCTCTGAATACCGTTTAAATGTTTCCTAGAGTTCAGTCGTGGCGTGTTTTCTAGAGTTGAGTAGTGGTGTGTTTTCTAGAGTTCAGTGGTGGCGTGTTTTCTAGAGTTCAAGACAGAGTGTGAGGACGTATCGTCACCCGACAGTCCAGAGTCGGGCGCCAACGAGTCCCCGGACCGACCGCAGCCTTCCAGAACCTACAGACGTGCCCACTCCTCCGACCTCAAGTGCTTCTTCTGCCCCAAACGCTTCGACACAGACCAGGAGGTACCTCTCTTCCTTTCCTATTTACGATCCGATCCGATGTGCGGGACCTTGCAACCCTACGATCAGACTACTGTTGGAAAGTCCGGGGTTAAAAAAATAAGTTCAGGTTCAAGTCAAGTCCAACATCGAAATTTCAGGTTCAAGTCCAGGTTCAAGTCCATCATCTAAAAAACCTGGACAATAGGTTCAGGTTCAAGTCCACTGATAATTTCAAGAATTGCTGAAATTTTGCACTGCTCGCAACTTTTCTGAGCTATATAAGCCTGTCTACTAGTAATGAAAGACGAAAACCACATTTTATGGGGCAGTAGTTTCGTTTTCTCGCATATTCAGTTTGAAAAATAGGTGTAAAAACAAGAAACCATGAAAATGTTGTGCAATCCAACCGAAAATTTGACAAATTTTGCCTAAATTTTCACTCAAATTTTGAACCTATTGAGTGAGTCCAGAAAAACGAAACAGGTTCAAGTCCGGCTGAAGTAAAATAGGTTCAGGTTCAGGTTCAAGTCCACAGATTTCAGGTTAAAAACCTATTAATAAGTCCAGGTTCAAGTCGGACTTACCAACAGTAGATCAGACCTGCCGTATTCAATCTTTTTACTTCCTTTTTTATAGCCAGACACCTGTAAAGCGGTACTTAGGCAGAAGCAGTAAAACAAATAAAACAAAGCCTATGCTATAATATAATACGGCAACATGTTATACATGTTGCCGTATTATAAGTGCTGTTCTTTGTACCCTCCTATTTCATACATGTAACAGCGGGCTCTGGTGGTGTGCCCCCGCCCGACTTAGGCCAGAGACCCCCTGGATGATGGGGATCCCCCGAGACCATTTTTCCGACCTCCCCCTCCGACTTTTCTGGCAAGTAGAGTTTTTGAGCAAATTTCAAACACAAAAATTGCCAAAATCGCCGGTAAAACAGCACTTTTTAGCTGTATTTCAGCCCAAATTAGCGATTTTTGACGATTTTTAACCGAAAAATTTCAATTTTTTTCGATTTTGAGCGTTTTTGGTCCCCAACCCCTCCCAAAATTTGGGCTCAGATCCCCAGGCCGGCGCCAGACTCCCAACCGCCTCGCCGTTCGGCGGATGATCTGCTACATGTACAGTATATGCCCTATTTATAGTACCCGGGGTACTCGAGTTACATGTCGGGTGCGGTGAGGCTTAGGCCGTCCTAGCTGGAGAGTAATCTAATCACTAATACAAATTTGGCCTACTTCAAAAATTCAACTGAAAACATAGATGTTGTACAAAACCGAATCTTTTGCCCTCGTTAATATGGTTCCCTCGATTATATGGCCAGCTAGCTGGTGTACCTATTCTTTCGCCTACAATGGAAAACATAGTGATTCATGATCTGTTAATATGGCTGTTTCCATAATATGGCCATTTGGGCCTTGTCCCGATGTGGCCGTATTAACGAGGCACCACTGTACTATTTTAGAACGCTTTCTTATTCTTTGTTTTTTTTTGTAAAAACTGAAAACGTACTTAAAAATCGACCAATTCACCAAGCTAGAAGAATAATAAATTGAAAGTTAGCCAAAAAGTTGGTGTTTTGTTATCAAAAATAGCGGAATAATATGCTGATTTTTCGACTAAAAACTGAATAATTCACTGGTTAAACTGTTCGGTATTATACGCATATATACATGGGCTGCGGTCGGTCCAGGGGTTTGCCCACCCCCAACTTGGGCTCGACCCCCTAAGGACCCCACCCGCCCACCTGAAGCCGACTTTTGTTCCTGACCCCACCCCTACATGGGCCAGAAAAATCCGGAGGGGGCTCTGGAGAACACGTGGAGGGGGGCGGGTCCCCGTAAAAATAAAAAACGCCTATTTTGCCTTAAATATGTGAAAATTTTCTCAGGTCGGGGTAGATGGGGTATAGGCCAGCGAGCGGGGTAAACCCCCGGCCCATGTATGACCTCACCCGCCAAAATCTCCGCCACTCCCCAAACCGGCAGGCCTACCCCCAAATTTTCGGATACCGTCTACAGGTCCAATCCCTATATGTGAATGAGCCTGTACATAGTAGGTTTACCATTTAGCTGCACGTTCACATGGAGTACTGTGAGAGCAGTCGACCGCACCAGTGCGGGGTCTGCGGTAAGCGGTTCAAGACCCGGTCCGGTCTACAGCAGCATCATCGCATCCACACCCAAGAGCGTCCATATCCGTGCCAATACTGCGAGAAGAAGTTCACTCAGAAGTCTCACGTCGATCAACACGAAAGGATACACACTGGTCTATTCTTTTCTTTCTTTCTTTCTTCTAAGCAACTAAAGTCTGTCCAGAAAGCTTCGGCGCTGGGTATATCCGGCAGTGTCCTGCATTTGTTAAACCCCATACAAGTATATTATATTATCCTTCTGGACTCAAGGACAACTCATTGGGTACTATTAACACACCAAGTTTGGGCTAAATCGGTGAAAGTCAAAAATCCAACTTTGAATAGGGATAAGGCACAAGGGTCGATCATGTCAGAGACTGGCTCTTAAAATAGCCATTTTTAGCCTCCTTACTGAGAAAAAGGCGCTAAAAGCGCATTTCCAGGTTTTGAAATTTTGGAGCCCCTCCCCCACACCGGTGCGGACCCGTTACATGTATGAGAATTGTGTTATTATTTGAGGAGAGAAGCCATACGTGTGTATGATGTGTGGTCGGTCGTTCAGACAACGTTCACAGCAACAACAACACGAGGCCACTCATGTTAAAGAGTCGCTCTAAACACCAATTTGCAATCGTCTCAGAATGAGATCTCCAGTGCTTGTGGGTCAGCCAATTTGTCTGTCTATCTATCTGTTCTTTGTTTCCGACAGTACCTAGTGCTGTCAACTGATTGTGTGTGTGAGAGAGAGAGATTTATTCGCAAAGGGGTATTACTTTATTATAGTCGCTTACAAACAAAGCAACCAGTTGTTACGGTTGAAACCGGTGTTTTTTGTTTTTTTTGCGTATACGTATTTGATTTGGTGTCATTTTAACCAGTTAACTGAAACCCAAGAAGACCTAAAATGATTTTTTGGTTGAGCATCGGTTTTTGTTTTCAGATTCTTTCTGTGTTCTAGATTTCCGTTATTGTGTAGGTAGTATGTATTTAGAAATTGATGATCTTATGCGATATCGTATTGCAAGGACTGTTTTAGTTTTTTGCCAGGCACTTCACGTTTAAAAGGGGCAATCCAATAATTAATTAATTCAATTTTCAACCGAATGAAAAGATTTTTGGCACTATTATTATTATTATTATTTGTTTAAGTTTTAAGGACATACGTACATAGATTGGTTAGGATGCAAAATTTGGCAAAGATTGGAAGAGGGGTTAGTGAGATACGTTTAAATTTGACCTTTGACAATTCGGGTCAGTTCAGAAGGACAAAACTCTGGGCGTCATAAGACTGGCAGGCTAGCATTTCGGCTGAGAGGGGAGGGTGGTAAATTTTCAGATTCTGGGAGGTAGCGGCGGCTGATGGAGGTTGAGGGGATGGTAAGCCAAAAAGGTCCGATTTATGGTTGAAATCAAGTTTTTTGTCTTACTTTTCGTTAAAGTAAGCAAGTATTCTGAGCTCATTTAACCCTAGTCAGTTATACTTTTCTCATAATTTTCGATACAAAATTCTTCCAAAATATTCCTGACGGGGTCAACCCTCCCCCTCCCTTTGTCCATGTCTGGGCTAGGACTTGGCCGAAACAAACTTTAACAAAGAATGATTGTTATGCCAAAAATCTTATTGGTGGGTTGAAAATTGACGGAACGGCGGCCGTTCGAAGTTATTCGGAAAGCTTTCAGAAGGGCCAGGCGGTCTTTTTTTCGGGTCTCTTATGATTGTGACCTTAGAAATGCCTACTGAATACGAGGGAACCAGTAAGGTAAAGTGCCTGACAGACTAAATGTCTGTTGCTACAGTTAGAGTCTGCTAGTCGTAAGCTATCCATATACGGTTGAACGGTCTGTCTGAGCTTCTAAGCTGCAATGTGGGTACAGTACAGAGATGGTTACTGTATTTCTGTGGGTAGGTGAGGCTGTGCTGTTGATAATCGGTGTCTCACAACAACTCTACTTGTTCTCTTTCATCTTACTGTAGTCGTATACTTACGGTACTTTTTGTAGTCAACTGTAACCGCGGATTTTAACTTCCGCCATCCCGGTGGCACCACTGGCAAATCACTGTCAACCACTCAATTTTTAGACTTTACTGGACTGGTAATCTACCAGGCTGTCAAAGTCTAAATTGTGCCGACGGTAGCGGTTTTGAAAGTGCCAGTAGTGCCACCTGGGTGGCGTGGGTGGCAGAGGTATAAAAATCGGCCTTCACGCTTGGTTGAGTTCCGGTTAAGTGTTTGACTGCACTGTACTGAATAAAGCGAACTGTTTTATAAATGCTATTCTTTCTCTGTTCAAGCAACAGCGGGCGTAATTGCTGTACCTTATATTATACAAGATGTGCCAAAGATCAACCCAGCAGATTTTTTACTGTGACAAATGCAAATCTCAACCGATTTGAATGAATCTTTCTGAATGAAAGACAAAGTTCTTAACAGATTGGTAAAGTTTTCACCAAGATCCCCTGCCTGTTTCTTGAGATATTTGCTCTCAAAGTCAAGACAGATTTTGTTGATGACAAGAGCTATTTTTATGATTCTGTTGCACTTGATAATAAAACAGATTCATACAGCTAAGGTCACGAGGCTTTACTGGTGACATACACAGCTCGGTCACTTCACCAGTGAAGTCTCATTAGCCCCCAGCAGTAGGAATCTGCTTTATTAAGAAGTGCAACCGATCTTGTTTATTGCCAAAATCAGTATTTTAACTTTGAAGGAAAATATCTCGGGAACCAAGAAGAGTATCTTACTGAAAATTACACCAATCTGTCAATAATTTATTTGTCTTTCATTCAAAAATGATTCATTCAAATCGTTTGAGATTTACGTCTGACACAGTAAAAAATCTGCTGGGTTGTTTTTTGGCGTACCTTGAAGATTTGCATTCGTTACTTCCTAACTGCGTGCGCTAGTTCAAAAATGGATCTGCGAAGTTTTCTTCACTTTTCATTTCTGCTTTACCTGGCTGACGGTCACTTAGCAAGGCGGCTGCTTTTTGAGCGGACAACTGCCAATTGTTCGAAAGGGTCAGAAGGCAAGCAATGTACTGCAACCAATATCTGCTATGCTGCTACGAAGCTTTTGCTCTTCAACCACGGCCGAAATACTGTTACTGGTGTGTTTAGATCTGTTCAATAATGCAGCAAAAATTTAGACGCAAGAAAAACTGAATTTTCGCTGATTTGTTGTTAGTAATTGGCAAGTGTTTAGACACCGTTGCATAGCTTGAGATCTTGCGAAATAGGTGGCGCAGACTACACTGCATTGCGTTGCTGTGTAGTGAAGTTATAGCTAGGGCCCGACCGGATATCCGGATCCGGCCCGATATGGCCATATCCGGATCCGGATATTACCTGCCGGATATCGGTCACAGATGAGAAAACGTGATTTTTTACGTATTTGAACATAAAATTAGATTAGTTCCAGTCATTTTAGGATATTTTTCGTTATTTAACTGCACAAAATGCTAAAACCCACTCTCAAAATATCACCAGAGTGCGGAATCGCTGTGCACATACATTGTACATCACTGGTGGTTTATCTTTGCGACTTAGAGTAAGGCTTCTCGTAAACCCTTTTTACCTGTACAATATGTCCCTATTTGTCTTCTCCTTACTTATTGGCTTGCTCAGGATTTTGCAAAAGAAAGTATTAAATTCTTAGATCTCTGGTTGAGCCACGGCCCAATCAGGGCGAGAAAATTTGAACAAAATTAGCTTGAAAAACGATTTTGAAAGCATTCTCAGTATAGTATTAACAGAAATTAGGAGGTATTGTAGTCTGAAGAGGTCTGGTTGGGCAATGGCCCAAGCACGGCGAGAAAATTTTGAAAAATTAGCCTTCTTACACGCTTTTTTAAGGAACAAATCGGTCTAAAACTACCATTTGATACCGTCTGTTTGTACTTGATACCTGTACCTGTTTCAGTCCAAAAATACCCAAAATCAGGTAGGTACATTTCGAAAGTACTCGATCAGGT
The DNA here is from genome assembly GCA_030248155.1 of Sabatieria punctata. Taxonomy (NCBI): domain Eukaryota; kingdom Metazoa; phylum Nematoda; class Chromadorea; order Araeolaimida; family Comesomatidae; genus Sabatieria; species Sabatieria punctata. Next base: position 33,751 of record JASANB010000651.1, on the reverse strand, counting down.
ATCAGGTGGGTATTGCAAATCTACCTGATAATCAGGTACAGGTACAGGTATACCTGATCCACACTGTATGTGACTGGAAGAGGCATCGTCAATTCTTCCATCTCCTTCTCTCTGAAGCCCGAAAAAGTAGAAATTTTGTTGTTTAATAAGTATAACTTGCGTTGTTTGAACCACAATTATCAGATGTTGTTTTGAATCAACTATTATAGAACAAAGAAATGTACAGGGTGCGTCAAAAAAAACAACCCAGCAGATTTTTTGCTGTAGCAACCGCAAATCTCAACCGATTGAATGAATCCTGCTTTAAATGAAAGATAAATAAATTCTTGAACGACTGGTGTAGCTTTTATTAAGATGCGTTGCTTAGCTCCTGAGATAATTGCTTTCAAAATCAAAACAGAAATTTTGGCAGTGCACAACAGAGATTTAAAACAACCCAGCAGATTTTTTACTGTAGCAGCCGCAAATCTCAACCGATTTCAGTGAGTCCTATTTTATATGAAAGATAAATTAATTCTTGAAAGTTTGGTGAAGCTTTTATTAAGATATGATGCTTGGTTCCTGAGATATTTGCACTCAAAATCAAAACAGATTTTGGCTATGAACATGAGCGATTTTTATTATTCTGTTGTACTTCATAATAAAACCGATTCCTACTGCTCAGGGCTAACGTAACGAGGTTTTTCTGGTGCCACACATGCTTGGTTACTTCATTTGTAAAAGTATTGTTGCCTCTCAGCAGTAGGAATCCGTTTTGCTGTGAAGTGCAACGGAGTCACTCTTGTTCACTGCCAAAATCTCTGTTTTGAGTTTGAAGGAAAATATCTCAGGAACTAAGCATCGGATCTTAATAGGGCCTTCACCAGTCTTTCAAGAATTTATTTATCTTTCATTTAAAGCAGGATTCATTCAAATCGGTTGAGATTTGCGGTTGCTACAGCAAAAAGTCTGCTGGGTTGTTTTTTTTTACACACCCTGTATATACAGGGTACACCCTGTATATACAGGGTGTCTCAAAAAATGATCACATTTCTTTTTACTGACATTTCCGCAAATTATGACCAAATAGGCTGAAATTTGGACCATAGGTGCCAAAATTTGGGGAATTTTATGTGTTAAAGTTTGGTGCACCCGGCTTGACTCATTCCCGAGAAATTTCAAAAAAAGTGAAATTTGGTAATTTCAATTGTGAAAGCCGGTCACCGAAAAATGATCACATTTCTTTTTATTGCCATTTCCGCAAATTTTGACAAAATAGGCTGAAATTTGAACCATAGGTGCCAAAATTCGGGGAATTTTATATGTTAAAGTGTGGTGCACTAGGCTTAACTCATTCCCGAGAAATTTCAAAAAAGTGAAATATAGTAATTGCAATAGTGAAAGCCGGTCAGCGAAAAATGGAAACATTTCCTTTTCCTGTATCTTTCCTAATTTTTGTCGGAATTGGATGAAATTTGGAGTGTAAACGCAGAAGTTCAGGGTAATTCGTGTGTAAAAAATTAACGCATGAGCTCCAACGCTATCGTTAGAGTTTAGGCGATAATGTAATATAACGTTTTTTCGGTGACCGGCTTTCGCTATTGAAATTACCAACTTTCACTTTTTTTTAAATGTCTCGAGAATTAGTCAAGCCTAGTGCAGCAAACTTTAACACAAAATTTCCCGAATTTTGGCACCTATAGTCCAAATTTCGGCCTATTTGGTCAGGGTGTGCGGGTCTGGTACACCCCTTTCCGGTGGAGTAAGAAGAAAAAATCGGCCGAAAATAAGTAACACTGTCATACAGTAGATCATGTACGGACTGAAACTCTTAATTTCTGCTTATTTTACCCTCCAGAACGGCTTCTAAATGCTTTCTTAAAGGCTAATTTTTCAAAATTTCTCGCCCTAGTTGGACAATGACCCAACCAGGCCTCTTCGAAATTTTAATCCCTGTGAAAGAAATCCTATGAACACCACTGTAATGTACCTGTTCGCTGAAATACAATTTTTTGCTCAGCTACGCAAGTATTGGGTATTGGGGGTCTCAGGTATTGGGATTGGGTATTGGGTTTTTCAGGTATTGTTCGCACTCTTCTACCTGTAACTTGTAAAAACCCTGAAAATCAAGACCACACGAGGGTCAACTGAATGATGATTCAAAGCTTTAAATTTGTCTTGTTGTTTATTATGTGCAATTTAGGTATTTCTACAACCTATATTTAAAAAATATGAGTCGGATTTTGTAGAATTTTGAAAGTACGCTTAAACTTTTGCTTAGAGCTGTACCTGTAGTTATTACTGTAGGATGTATGTAGTATGTACAGTACATACAAAACCGGTTTAGTGTCGCTGTTTTATAGCATTCTTTCAGATTGTCTAAACCTCTCCGGCGTCCCAAATCATTCAGGAATGGTTTTCTGCTTGGAATCGGCTCGCCTGCCTTCGCCGAGCGTCAAATTCACTTTTATCCCCGGTCACGCTCTACTAATTCGACGCTTCTTAAACTCTAATCTAATGCACGTCTTTCACGACGATTTACTGCCGCTTTTGGCCACACTCAGACATCTCTTCCGGTCCGGAAATCCGGTGGATACTGTATTTTTTGTGGACAACTACGAAAAAGGCGCCTTCTGGCAATTCTACGAAGCTGTCTTTCGGCATTTTGGAGTTGGCTGTGTCATTTTGAAAAGTGAAGAAAACGTTTGTTTCCAAAAAGCCACCTTTGGTTTGGTTAACAGTACAGTCTGGTACCAGTACGGGTTCAACAGCCCGCAGGGGCCGGTCGAACCGGCGACCTTTGACCCCGAAATTGTGTTCTATTTTGCACAAGTGGTTCGAAATTACTTTGCTCTACCACAAGAGGAACAGAAAAATGGAAATATTGTACTATTATCGCGCAAACAGAATCGTTTAATTTTGAACGAAAGGGAATTGATCTTGGGTTTGACTTCACTTGGCTACTCGGTTACCGTAGTTAGCCTAGAGTCGCATTCGCTTCGGGACCTGGTCGGTGCTATAAGCAAGGCCGATACTTTGATCGCAATGCATGGATCTCTGCTGATTTTGGGTCTGTTCTTGTCTGAGAATGCCACTATTCTCGAACTGTTTCCGTTCGCTATTAACCCTGACAACTATACGCCGTACAAAACAATGGCGCGGAGATTAAAACTGCGCTACGCTTCGTGGCGAAATGAGAAAGAAGAAAATTCGAGAACGCATCCGGAATACCCACCGGAATGGGGAGGGTTGGAGGATTTGTCAGTGGAGAAGCAAAAGTTGGTCAGAAGTGAGAAGATGGTTGCACCGCATTTGTGCTGTTCCGATGTGTCGTGGTTGTACAGAATTTATCAGGATACTATTGTTGATACTGGTCAAGTGTTGGCTCTTATAAAGTCTTTCTGATTACGCCAGATGTTGGTGCAGTTTACTTTACAGTACAGCGATTTCTTCTATAAAGACGGATTGATTCCTTGCCACCATGGTGGTAGAGATGTGCACGGGCCGGGCCGGGCCCGATTTTGATGCCCGCCGGGCATGTATAAAGAACAGTAGAATACAAAGAAGAACATCTTGATTAGCTTAGCATTGCCCCAAATGAATTCAAAATACGCGCCGTTCTACCGTATGCAGAATTATTTTAACAGTAATTTCAGCCTTGGTGCCGTTCGTACACAAGCCTTTACCCCACCTGCCGACCAACTTAATTTTAAGCCTTAATTTGGAGCTCAGGCTTACAGTACGGTAGTCAGAAACAAATGGATCTAAGAAAATCGAAAATTTTTGCACAAAACAGAAACCGAGTGGATTCTGGATGGCCTGTAGTACATCATATTGAAAAAATGTTGCCGCTCGTACGAATAATTTGTTTCCAAGAAATTCCGCCAGTGCAAATTGCGTACATCTTTATCAGCCATTCTTTATCAAGCAAACCCACCAGGTGGGTGTAGACAGGTGCACGGGTCAAGGAGCGCTTTAAACTTGACTGACAAACGATCACCTTACATCGCTCACTCAGACGAGCCAACTAGTTCACCATGGACGACATAGTTTGGGTCCTCGATTCCAAACTTCTTCAGCCCTGTTTCCAAGCATTCGGCCTAAGCCATCAATGGCTGTCCGAAGGAACGGTTTTGAGACAGATTTTGTGTCTGGAAATCATACTTTTCGTTGGAGCCACCTTTCTTTACGTTGGAGCCAGTTCGTTTACCTATTGGCTGTTTTTCGTCCATCTCAAAGAGACCTACCACCCGGATTCGGAGAAGGAAAAACCGGCCCCAGGCCAAATTTGGGAAGAGATCGGTTACTCGATGAAGTCGCTACCTGTGATGGCGCAGTTTTTCTGGCCCTTCTTCCTGGGTCAAGTCAGAGGATATTCCAAGTTGTACACCTCGTTCTCGGAGCAGGGATGGGGCTATTTTGCATTTTGTGCCGTCTGGTTTCTGATTTGGTCCGATACTTGGATCTACTGGATACATCGGCATTCGCACGAGAGCAAGTACTTCTACAAGAACTTTCACAAAATCCATCACAGATTCAAGATTACCACGCCCTATGCATCGTTCGCTATGCACCCGATTGACGCGTTCGTGCAAGGCCTGCCTTACGTCGTTTTCCCCTACTTCTTTCCCATGCAGAAATGGTTTTATCTCTGCTCCTTTTTCTTCTTGCAGGTTAGTCGCCTACAAACCAAAAGTCTAAATTTGGGAAACTGCAGCTAAAAATACTACACCGACAATAGAAAACCAGCAATCTTTTACTAAAGCAAAGCAACCGTAAATCTCGGCCGATTTGAATGAATCTCTTCCTGAATACAAGTATATGTAGATAAATTCTTGAAAGATTGGTGAATTTTTGATCACGATGCTCTCCTATGATTTTGGCAAATTTTTGGCTTTATCGAGAAACTGGAAAAATCAGATCTATCTTAGTCCACTGTTTTAAAACCTAGGGTATCTGAAATTGAGTACTTAGGGCCATTTTTAGGCTTTGTCAGGATATCTATTCACTGTTAGTACAGCAAAAACATCAAAAGTTTTTAATTCTGTTGCATACTTTGTCGATTTTTGCTGATCAAATGCACATACACAAAAATACCTATTTTGAGTACTGTTTGTGTATGGTAATGTGTATCAGAATTTTCAATCTGTATGTGTATGTGTTACACATTGAAAAAACAATGTGTATTTTTGTGATGGTAAATGCGTATGTGTATACACAGACAACAGTAGTGCCTACATACAGTACGCACGTACATACACGTTTCCATAAATGAAACAGGGAACTCTGCCCACGACTTAGGCCAACCTCCCGATCGGGACCCTCTCCGATTTTACTGGCAAGAATTTTGTTAGCAATTTTTCAGAATTTCAGAGACTAAAATGGCTGAGGCTGATATCGCCTCCAAACGGCACTTTTTAGCGTATCTGAGCCGCAAAATTGTCGATCAAAAGCCCAACCACTTTAAAGTACTAAAACTTGTAATTTTTGATGATTCTGTTAATTTTTACCAATTTTACGCTCAGAAGAATACCTTTTAAAAATGCGTTTTGAGGGCATATTTTGCAGAATTTTCTCCCTTGGGCCAACCAATCAGTTTCAAAATTTTGCAGCCCTTTTTGCAAAATCCTGAGTACGCCATTGGACTGGTTACATGTATGATTTAAACTTACTGTTTCAGCTGTGGACTGTTCTTATTCACGACGGAGTTCACTTGACGCCGTTTTGGTTCATAAACGGTGCCGCCCATCACTCGTTGCATCACACCAAGTTCGATTACAATTACGGTCAATATTTGACAATCTGGGACAGATACTGTAAGACCTACCTGAACCCGTTCGCCAAGTACGACCGAAAACTGAAGCAATGGGTCAGTCCAGATACCAATTGACCGATTCTTTCTTCGTCTGATTTTGTAGGTGATACAGTTTTGCCGCACTGTTGATGTAAAATTTATGTCAATTTACTATTCATCACGGTGATGTCTTGTTTGAATTTGGCGCGCTTTTTCTTTGATGCGCCGCACGTATTGCAAACTTCATTACGGTAGCGGGAAGAGTTGCGTAAAACTGCGCAATACTATTGATGGATGTGGCCTACCCACGCAGGCGACGTTTATTTACGTTTTCCCTGGACGAAAGAGTCATAAGAAATTGTGGCGTTACTTTCCATAATAAAAATAAAAGTGTGGACCAAAAATAGGCCTACTGTATAAATTTCTAGCCAGATGACGACCGTACGTGCCGGTGGTCTGATTGTGTATCGCGTGGCTGATGAGGGGTTCCAGTACCTCTTACTTCAAGCGTCTGAAGGATTTCACCACTGGACTCCTCCGAAAGGACGTCTGGACCCCGGAGAGGACGAAAAAACGGCGGCCGTACGCGAAACTCGCGAAGAGGCAGGTTTGAACGAAGGCTGTTTGAAGATAGAGGAAGATTTCTGCAACGTTCAAAGCTACCAGGCCCGTAACAAACCGAAAACCGTCAGTTATTGGCTGGCCAGATTGACCGACCAAAACGCTAAAGTGGTCTTGTCTCACGAACACCAGGACTACCGATGGTGTCGGTTAGAAGAGGCCTGTCGTTTGGTGGCTCAGTTTAAAAATATGGTCACTATGTTGCAACAAGCCGAAGAGTTTTTGACCAAGAAAAAATAGGAGATGTGGACTTTATTTATTAATTGATTGATTTGATATTTTATCTGTTGTTTTATTGAAAAGTTGGAGCCGTCGACTTTGGTATTATTACTTGATTGATGTTATTGATCTGTTTTATACTCAAAAGTAGGAGTTCTGTCTGATGGTGTGGATATTATTTGCTGCTTGATTGATGTGATATTGATCTGTTTTACTCGCAGAATTGTGCACAGATAAAACTGATGAAAAGAAGTCAACTGTAAAAAAACCTGTCTCTGCGATAGTTGTTGTTTATGTTTATTTAAGGTAAAGCGTATTCTACTTACGCTTGTAATCTCTGAAAAGAGGGTAGTGTGAATCCAAATCGATTTCAAATTAACAGAACATGAGCTACCGTATAAAAGAGGCTCAAGGCCGGTCTTCGTGAAATTAAGAATAGTCGCCGTATAATAGACGCTATTTTCCGCCATTGTTTTTTCAGAGTAAAAAATTAAACGACGAAGATCGCGAACATAAAAAATGCAAAAGAACAAGCAGAATAGGTATTTTAGGAAGGCGACGTATTACCTTAGGAATCCAATTAAGCTTAGTTGCTCCTATTACCTAACCACTCCTTTCTCTCTCCTACTCTGCACTGCTGCCGCCAACCGAAGTGAAGAAAGGAATAAAAATAATAAAAAGAAGAGTTGTTAGCCAGCTTAGCCTCTTCCAAGTACAAAATGACTTTTTTGACTGCGTGTATTATGCGAATGCAATGATTCCTTCCTCAACCAGCTCATTCCTCTGATTGAATCTGATAAAAAATATTTTTCTTTATTTTCCCCTCCCTCCAGCGTTGAGCGTTGTGTAAAATCAGCGGCGTAGTTTACGTAGCATACAGTTGTCTTATATTCCGCGTAGAGACAGCAATCCTAGTTCAAATTGTATGTCCCACCCCACCAGATGATCAAAGACAGAGTGACGTTCAGAGATTACAAGCTATGCGCACATGGGCTGTACTGTACATAGTTATGTAAAATTATCGAATTTGCATTTCAGTTCAATTGCAATTAAATTGTGATCTAATTTTTAATGAATTGAATTGAAATTAAAAATGGTACAGTTATGCAAATTTATATTGCGATTTAATTATTTTTTACATAACTAGTTTATTTATGGTTCGGTTCGATACTGGTCTCATACATGTAACACTCTCCCCTGCCTGACTTAGGACATACCCGCGATCGGGGCCCCCAGACGATTTTTCCGACCCCGCCCCCGATTTTTCTGCAAGCAAAATTTTCCAATTTTTTAGAATTTCAGACACTAAAATTGCTAAAATCGCCTGTAAAACAGTACCTTTTAGCTGTATTTCAGCCCAAATTAACCATTTTTGAGTGTTTTTAGTAACCACCCTACCCAACCCCTCTACTAGAATTTGGGCTCAGACCCCCGGCCGGCGCCAGACCCCAACCCCCTGCCCGATCGATGATGACCTGTTATATGTATGAATGACTAGTCTAAATATAAAACCCGTAGGTACAGACAGTCATTTTTGCTTAATGATGATAATAAAATAGTATGTTTTGAAAACTCGGCGATTTTTCTACTTAAGACTAGGGATGCCTACCAAATTCAAACTTTGAATTTGATGTGGTATGGTATAGTATAAACTTAGCAATTTGAATTCGATATGGTATGGAACAGTACTAGATAATTCAGTTTGAATTTGGTTGGTATGATTTTGGTAAGAATTTAGTACAGTAGTGGTAGTTTGCTGTGATAATGTCATAGAAGCCTTTGGAAATTATGCTCAATCCACCTTTCTTGAGTTTTTTCCAATCAAAACGTGCAGAAAGGATTGGGAATATATTTTGACGCATTTGAAAAGTGTCATAAATATAGCCAGCAAGCTACAGTAGTCCTAAAATGAAAAGGCCTTACCATAATTATAATTCTAGTACTAAAATTCGCTGGTAAAGGCGTTTGATTTTGAAATGGTATGGTATAGTATAGAAGAAGCTGTTTTGAATTTGGTTTGGTATGGTACTATTAGTACTAAATTCAAAGATTGATTTTAGTACTAGTACAATTTTGGTATGGTAGGCATCCCTGCTTAAGACAGTGTGTGTGTAGACTGCTAAAAAACCACCAGAGAATTTGCATCCAGCTCAGCTCGTTACTGTAAGCATTGAAGCTTCATTTTTCACTGGAATTCGATCCCTGTCTCTGTCAGTGTTCTGTGTAGGCGACCACCAGCTTAGGTTGCGGGAGTCAGGCGGCACTATTAGTGCTTTTCTATTAGCTCTCTAAATCGACTCTTATGGTCTGTTTTAGGCTTCTGCACGTTTCTTCTCTGGCTCTCGGCTTTTTCTGCCATCAAGGCGGGGCACCTGAAAAATTATCTGAGACACATCGCACCCCAGGCCTTCTTAGACGCGTATTATTAGCCAACAACAGTGTCTGGGCTTGTTTGTGTGTGTCTGCTGTGTCCCCGACCGATGGAGAAGAAACGGAAAGGACTTTTTTCGTTCCTGAGGAGGTACGTAAAAATGAAACGGGAACTGGAGGTTAGCGTGGGTTTGTTTGTAATATCCAATTACACACAAATTTGTGTAGATATACAAATGTTTTTGGATATACATATACACTATTTAAATTTAGTTTACATATGCACATTCCAAAAATAATACATATATGTATTCCACAGTACAGTACATAACAATGATGAAAGGCAAATATACTGTTTCAGCTTGGATAGAAGGGGTCGTCTACTAAACCTAGCACATAGGTTTTCGGTCTAGTACGCTTAGTACCTGTGTATTTCATTTTCTCTGCGCGAGCTATAAGCCAGCCAATGCGTTTGCCGACAAGTAATTCAATTTGAGTCCGGCAAAAATGTCTCGCTAACACGCAGAGGTCGATTGTGTAAGCAGAGCAGTGAGTGACGTGCTCAGAGCCAGAAGACAAAACTCCCTCCCTTACCTACTTCTCTCTAATATAATTGCCCACCCGCAGGTGAAACTGCTACTGCACCATACTCGGTCTTGTCTGTGTATCTTATAATATATAACGCTCGCTCTACAATGTTAGTCGTCCCGGGCTCAGGCAGGAGATGCCGCTCCGGTTCCCCTCAGCATAAGTAAGTGCTGTTGTTTTACTGTTCACCAAATTTGCTACAAATTCAGCCGATTAATCTGATTTTTATGTTTGTTTTACTACCAAGCAGCTCCGATTTTACTAATTGTTGTTTTACTAATTTTACTTATATTTAACTACGATCTCTTACTAGTTTCTCTTACCAAGAATGTATAAGGGAAGAATGTTCCACTGCGCGGCCGGCCGCTTGCAACAGCGTGGCCATGCGCTGCAACAAAATTTCGGGAGGGTGACCGAATTTCGGTCCCCCTCCCGAACGTTCGGGAGGGCGACCGAATTTCGGTCACCCTCCCGAAAAACTCTTAGGAATTCTTTGGAAGGGAAAGCTGCTTCTTAAAAGATTTGCTTAAAGAATGCCAGAATTCTTTGGAAATGGAAGGCGAGATTTTGAACGATTTACCTAAAGAGTATCAGCAATTTTAAAAAACTGCTTTTTTGGACGATTTGCCTGAAGAGTGTCAGAATTCTTTGAAATGGAAAATTGCTGTTTTTCAATGATTTGCCCAGAGTGACAAGATTTCTTGAAAGGAAAACTGCTTTTTTGGCAGGTCTGCTTAGGCTTAGGCTTAGGCAGGCTGAGTCTGAGTCTGAGGCTTAGGCTTAGGCTTACGTTGAGGCTTAGGCTTAGGCTTAGGCTTTGGCTGAGGCTGAGGCTAAGGCTTAGGTTGAGGCTTAGGCTTAGGCTTAGGCTTAGGTTGGGGCTTAGGCTTAGGCTTAGGTTGAGGCTTAGGCTTAGGCTTAGGCTTAGGCTTAGGCTTAGGCTTAGGCTTAGGCTTAGGCTCAGGCTTAGGTTGAGGCTTAGGCTTAGGCTTAGGCTATGCTTAGGCAGGCTGAGGCTGAAGCTTAGGCTTAGTTTGAGGCTTAGGCTTAGGTTGAGGCTTTGGCTTACGTAGGCTTAGGTTGAGGCTTAGCCTTAGGCTTAGGTTCAGGTTCAGGTTTAGGTTCAGGCTTAGGTTCAAGGTTAACTATTCTAATACAGCAAAAAGAAAAAGTAGTAAGTGGGAAAAGTCGGAACTGGGAAAATTGAACTGGGCACAAAGCGTTAATATGAGCTGTTTTTAAAAAACGGAAATTGGACGAGTAATTTCAAGCTTCCGTGGCTTGCTGAGCCGGTCCATTAATTGATAAATAATTGAGCACGATCTAAGTGATTGCTCTCATCAGCAGCGTGCTTACACGCAATATTGTCCCTCGCCCCCACGGGATCTAAAAATTCCATTGATCGTCAAAATTCGTAAGTAAGAGCAAGAATGTATAAGGGAAGAATGTTCCACTGCGCGGCCGGCCGCTTGCAGCAGCGTGGCCATGCGCTGCAACAAAATTTCGGGAGGGTGACCGAATTTCGGTCCCCCTCCCGAACGTTCGGGAGGGCGACCGAATTTCGGTCACCCTCCCGAAAAACTCTTAGGCGCCTATTGCAAGTGAACCCGATTTTGGCCGCTCGTGGCCGCTCATTGTCGCATCCACGATTATTGAGAGCGAAGTTTAAGCAAGAAAGCAAAAACAAATTGAGGGAAATATACAATAATAACATTTCATTTTGTTTGTTACTCAGCCACTAGGGATCGTCCCTCCTAAAACGAGTTTCTTCTAAAAGTATATGGTATTTCTTGCGCCTGCAAAGAAAATGTATCGCACGATTTGAGCGGTAGGCGTCCTCCTTTCTTAATTAACGCCGTTTCCCCCTCATCCCTGGCTGCTATACAATTTGAAAGTTTGCGTAAACACACAGACTCGTCTATATCGTCATTTTTCGACAAACTCCAACAGCGATTTCTTTTTCTCGGAGTGGATGGACGCAAATTATTATTAATGAAAACGTTCTACTCAATCAGTTGAAAGCTATGTATAGCCTTTTCTGATTTTTTAGATCTGAGTTACATGCTTGTAAAGTCAATCATGGTAGCAAAGAATCAAGCAAGGAAAGCAAGCAAGGCAAGAATGCACAAAATTTTTGGTTGCGTATGTGTATGTTTTATGCGTTAGTTTTGTTATCAGTAACGCATACCAGTATATACTAGTAGAGCTAGTATGTTAAATACATGTTTCTATCCGTTGTTCAGCCGGATATCAGCTGATTATTTCAGAGAGAACTCTGCTGAATTTGTTAAAAACTCCGAGCGAGCGGCCACGAGCGGCCAAAATCGGGTTCACTTGCAATAGGCGCCTAAGAGTTTTTCGGGAGGGTGACCGAAATTCGGTCGCCCTCCCGAACGTTCGGGAGGGGGACCGAAATTCGGTCACCCTCCCGAAATTTTGTTGCAGCGCATGGCCACGCTGCTGCAAGCGGCCGGCCGCGCAGTGGAACATTCTTCCCTTATACATTCTTGCTCTTACTTACGAATTTTGACGATCAATGGAATTTTTAGATCCCGTGGGGGCGAGGGACAATATTGCGTGTAAGCACGCTGCTGATGAGAGCAATCACTTAGATCGTGCTCAATTATTTATCAATTAATGGACCGGCTCAGCAAGCCACGGAAGCTTGAAATTACTCGTCCAATTTCCGTTTTTTAAAAACAGCTCATATTAACGCTTTGTGCCCAGTTCAATTTTCCCAGTTCCGACTTTTCCCACTTACTACTTTTTCTTTTTGCTGTATTAGAATAGTTAACCTTGAACCTAAGCCTGAACCTAAACCTGAACCTGAACCTAAGCCTAAGGCTAAGCCTCAACCTAAGCCTACGTAAGCCAAAGCCTCAACCTAAGCCTAAGCCTCAAACTAAGCCTAAGCTTCAGCCTCAGCCTGCCTAAGCATAGCCTAAGCCTAAGCCTAAGCCTCAACCTAAGCCTGAGCCTAAGCCTAAGCCTAAGCCTAAGCCTAAGCCTAAGCCTAAGCCTAAGCCTAAGCCTAAGCCTAAGCCTAAGCCTCAACCTAAGCCTAAGCCTAAGCCCCAACCTAAGCCTAAGCCTAAGCCTAAGCCTCAACCTAAGCCTTAGCCTCAGCCTCAGCCAAAGCCTAAGCCTAAGCCTAAGCCTCAACGTAAGCCTAAGCCTAAGCCTCAGACTCAGACTCAGCCTGCCTAAGCCTAAGCCTAAGCAGACCTGCCAAAAAAGCAGTTTTCCTTTCAAGAAATCTTGTCACTCTGGGCAAATCATTGAAAAACAGCAATTTTCCATTTCAAAGAATTCTGACACTCTTCAGGCAAATCGTCCAAAAAAGCAGTTTTTTAAAATTGCTGATACTCTTTAGGTAAATCGTTCAAAATCTCGCCTTCCATTTCCAAAGAATTCTGGCATTCTTTAAGCAAATCTTTTAAGAAGCAGCTTTCCCTTCCAAAGAATTCTGACTCTCTTTTTATGCAAATCCTTTGCAAAACCAGTTTACTGTTTCAAAAATGTTGACACCGATTCGGCAAATCCTGCAAAAAATCAATTTTCCCTCAATCGAAATAACTCTTACGCTCTTTACTCTTTCCAGAGAGAGAAGTGCTAATGACGGTAATTGTTTAAAGGCGCGGGCTGATGTTTTCAGCTGGCAGGTCGGCCGGTCGGTTAATAGAGCTTTCTAAAATTGGCACCGTCCACAACAACAAACTCTAATTGCTATAGGAGGGCTTCGTGCGGTGTCCTAAAATAGAAGCGAGTGATAGGCGGCTGCCGGGTGGGTGGTCCTCGACGGTTGTCAATTACTTACGTCCGTAGTAATTATACTGCGGCAGTGATAATAGCTCAACCGTGCTCAGAGACACCCATTAAACTTGACCGAGAAGCCTGCAGTTGGCTAGGCTCCGGCGCTATCCGATATGTTCATCATAAACCGTGCTGTTCGTAGGAGGCGTCTCCTACAGTCCATGGACGAGCCAGTCGCTGCCACTGACTGCTACCGCGCCGTCTCAGAAGAGAGGGAGACCAGACGCAGATCGCAGCCTCAGCTTGACACCGAAACTGTGAGCTTTTCTACGTTTTAGATTTCTAAATTGTAAATTCTAAATTAAACCTAAATCCGTCGGTCGGTCGGTCGGTCGGTCGGTCGGTCGGTCGGTCGGTCGGTCGGTCGGTCGGTCGGTCGGTCGGTCGGTCGGTCGGTCGGTCGGTCGGTCGGTCGGTCGCAAGTGTAGGTCATTATTCATTCATTTCTCTTGTTTTTCTCTTGTTTTTCCGCAATTTTTCCTTCCTACCTCTGCCACAAAAGGCGGGGTGAATCCTACACCCCCTGTGTACGCCACTGTTCGTATGTCTATGATGTCATTGATTCTACTTGACTGCTATTCTATATTTCTACAGCGCAAATATGGATTAGTGTGAGAGCAAAACAAATTAGTAAAGTCAGTAATACCTACGTAATCTCATGATTGATTAGTGGGCACGCAGGTTGTAATATCGAATTGAGACTTGCAGCTTTCAGGGCACCAAAGTACATCCAGAACTTCGCCAGTTGTACAAACGACTGACAGTGAACGAAAGACGTGCATTGAGAGTGACTTGGAGCCGATTAAAGGTATGTACGAAATGCCACTTCTTGATCACAGAACAAATTTTAGGTGAAGCAGTTCAGCTACTGAACACCTATTAGGGGCCGTCCATAAACTACGACGTTCAGAGAGGGGGGTGGGGGTACCCCGAAAAACGTCGCAGAACGTCGGGGGGGGGGGTTGAGGCAAAACGTTGACGTATTTTTGGCCTTTTTTGGCAAGGTTCGACGATTGCAGAATAAGCAAGAATGCAGAGAAAGTCAAACGGTTTTTGACACATTTTTGTAGTTGTACAACATACAGTATGTTAGCGTGATTTGTACAGGGTGTGCAAAAAAACAACCCAGCAGATTTTTTACTGTAGAAACCGTAAATACCAACCGATTTGAATAAATCTTTTTTGAATGAAAGACAAATAAATTATCGATTGGTAGAGTTTTCGTTAAGATGCTCTGCTTGTAGGTTCTCGAGGTATTTGCCCTCAAATTCGAAACACTGATTTTGACAATGAACAAGAGTGATTAAAACAACCCAGCAGATTTTTTACTGTGGCAACCGCAAATCTCAACCGATTTGAATGACTCTTTTTTAACTGAAAGTTAAATACATTTTTGAAAGATTGGTGAAACTAACTGGTAAATACATATGTGCACAGGCATAAATTTTTCTATTATTCATTTGTGATTACGCAGTCAGAAAAGCAGCTTCAGATTTTTAACGAAAATTCGAAAATTTTATTTCGGAGGGCGGGGGGGTTCCTCCCAAACGTCGTAATTTTTATGGGGGTGATGATGAAAACGTCGGTAAACGTCGGAGGGGGGGGGGTGGGGGTCAGACATGGGCAAAGGGGGGGGGCTGCGGGGGGGGTTGGGCCCCCCTCAGGCTCTGACCTACCCCCCTCAGCCGGCCGCTACCCCCCCCCCCCTCAGGAATTTTTTGGAAGGATTTTGTATAGAAAATTATGATAAAAATATGCCTGGATTAGGTGTAAATGAGCTCAGAATAGCTTATTTTAGCTTATTTTAACCAAAAATAAGCCAAAAACCTTGATTTTAGCCAAAAATCGGACTTTTTGGCTTACCACCCCCTCAGCCCCCCTCAGGCGCTCCTACCCCCCCCCCCTCAGCCCCCCTCAGCCGAAATGCTAGCCCATGTCTGGTGGGGGTGCAAAATTTTGAATTTTTGAACGTCGTAGTTTATGGACGGCCCCTTATGAGTTTTCTTGAATACACTATTTCCATTATCAAAAGGCACTAACGATTTCTAAGCCAGTTTTGTTTGTAGTACTGGAGCCGGTACTCATGGTACTTGCATGTTGGCGGTATGTGTGAGCGGGGGTTGAGGTTGGCGTTTCCATCTAATGGGTAACCCCTATATGTGTAGAGTTACAGGGTCCTGCCGGTAGCCACCGTGGAGCAATCCAGGTTCTAACGTCGGTGTTGGAGAAAACAATCGAAAAGCAACCAGAAACCAAAAAACTCTTCTTCCAAGCTGCATTTATCGAAGGAATGAACAACAAAAATCACTCCATCCCAACCATGGCCGACCACGCTCGCTATCTCGCCACATTTCTCGACAATATCGTCTGTTTCCTCAACAAACAACCGGTCAAAGATGATCTACACGGACCATGCTTCGTAGGTAAAACGATACTCGATTTTACTGTGCACATTCTTCCCGAATCGAGCTTCTTCAGGAGAAGCACACGCCTTTCTAAAGAACTATGGGCTAAACGCCAAGATCTGGGACCTGTTTGGGCAAAATTTCGCTGACGCCATCGCCTGTCAGGACTGTGTAAAGGTCTACCCTCACGGCCAGAAAGCCTGGAACATTCTCATAGCCTGTCTAACCGATAGAATGCGCGCCAGCTTTGAACTGAAACCGGCCGCTAAACGCAGACCTTCAATGATCGTTGAACAGATAGAAGAATTGGGTTCGTTCCTTTTTCTGCAGTTTTTCATATTTTTACACATTTTGCATACTTTGTTCAATTTTGCACATTTTTCATATTTTTCTCAATTTTGCACATTTTACATACTTTTCTCAATTCTGCAAATTTTTCGTACTTTTCTCAATTTTGCACATTTTGCATACTTTTCTCGATTTTGCACATTTTTTTCATATTTTTCTCAGTTTTGCATGTTTTACCTATTTTTGCACATTTCCTGATTACAGTCGATCGTCGACCGCGTTGCAACACCAGTTCGAACACGCCGCTTCCATCGCCAACTCCAGAGCAGCGACTGGATGTCGGAGTGGACTTCGACCTGGAATCGGGTTTCCACAAACTCAGCACGCATTCGATGGGTCTGTCGCCGGGCGGCAGCCCTCAGAGCGCGCGCAGCAACAGTCAGCGACGACAGAGTCCGCGCAAACGAAGTAGACGATGCTCAGTGCCAGTCAATTATAGCGGCTCACATGGGTGATGCTTTGCTTTTTGATGGCCTAGAAAGTGCAGCGGTTCAGATTGAAGCAGGTCAACAAGTTCTCAGTTGAAGTCGGCTTCGGAGTTGTTTGTAAACGAAAACGTTCAAAAATTCGAAACCACTCCGACGTGATGTATTCGATTTTTGTGGCCTATGCTCCTCTGCATCTGAATGTTGCTGTTTATCGATAGCCTAAGCCACTGTAGTGCAGTGCAAATCAGAAAATCTGTGCTTGCAATATTTTCAATCTTGTGAATAAGTTTACTATGAGTGTGAATAGGGTCGATTCGACGATTTTTTTACTTAGAAGTGTTATTTATTGGTAGGGGTATACTGGTCTGCCTAAATATTTACGTGTTTTTGCTCATACCGGCTTTTTTACTTCTGTATAACAACGTACTTATATATTTTGAGTTCAGTGCGGTTGCTTTATTTTTGGCTTCCAGGGCGTAGTTTGTTTGTGCTCTCTGGCTATACTGCAAGTAAAGGTTATGGACACTAAACTAATGTTCAGCAAACGGTGCGCAAATGTGAAGATTATTTCTGTCGATACGTAGATGTAACAGGCACAGGGTCCGGGACTGCACTCTCCCAACTTAGGCGAGACCCCTCCGAGACGATTTTTGCTATGCTGCTCCCCCCGTTTTCTCGTAAGTAAATTTTTCGCAGATTTTTACATTTTTTATAATTTCAGGGACTGAAATTGCTAAAATCCCCTGTAAAACAGCACTTTTTAACTGTATTTTAGCCCAACTTAGCGATTTTTAGCCCAAAAATTGCGATTCTTTTTGTGATTTTTGAGCGATTTTATACCTACCGCCCGTCCCCTAGAGTTGGTCTCAGATCCCCAGGCCGGCGCCAAATCCCTCCTCTCTTCTTCTCCAACTTCTCTCCTCCTTTGACGGATGACTTCTTACATGTATGTTCTGTACTGTACACTGAATCGTTGCACATTGAATAGGCTCGATTAGTGTGGGTTTGTATATTCAAATATACATATACAAATTTGTATATATATACAAATGTTTTGGATATACATATACATATACAAATACAAACGGACTGCTGATGCAATATTCAATATACATATACAAACAGACTTGATATACAAACGGTTTGTATATTTTCATTTGTATATTTTTGCAGTAAGTAGTTTAGCACATTTTGGCCACTTTCGTACGGTAATTGAGATATTTTTACAGTTTCTTCGGGTGTTTTTGTATTTTGAGCCTATGTCTTCAACTTTTCCAGAAGAATTTGTTAAATTTGCGGTTTAGCCTCGTCTGCATTAAAACCAAATATTATTCATCTTCGTTTTAGAAGTATTTTGCAATGAGTTTTGCTGTTTGAAACGAAAAAATGGAATAGTAGGCACGCGCAACGACCAAATTGATAATCGAATCCTGCACGTTTCCCTTTTCGTTTCATCCCAGTTTTAAACGTGTTATTATTTTTTCAGATAAACCCGTTCAGCCATTCTCCCTATGATGCGTAATAACGATTTCAGGGGCTATTTCTGCTTAAAACTATACCTATGTACGAGCCTAGTAGGCCTGAATCGAAGACTAAAGCCAGAACCTAAGCCTTAACATACCTTTTAACCTAAAACTAAGGGGTGTACCTACGTAAAGCGTAAGTTTGAATTTGTTGCTAGCATTTGTATTTCTTAAAGATTTTCGACCACCGGTGACTAACCACACCGCGAAAAAAATTTCTTGATATTACATCCACTTATAAATGGCAACGCGTGGTGTCTGTCTGTCTGTCTGTTTGTTTGTTTGTTTGTACGGAACGTTCGTTTTTAAGCTTTAAGAGCGATTTTTTCTGGTATTTTCGGCGATTTTCTCGATCTTTTCGCAATGAGAGGCTGACACAATTTTGGGACTGCTATTTAGAATCGGAATTCCGTTAATATCTAATTATTAAATTAATGATTTCTTTCAAATCAACTTTGGGCAGTTTCTGCGAAGCACCGCTGTGCGGCGCGCATGCATGGCAGTTGGCGACGTGGATAACCCGTTCGGCAGGTGTATCAATGTATCATATTCAGTGTTGAGGCAGGGCAGCGTACAATTCAATGGTTTTTACCCAAGAGGTGAAGCACTGTTACCCACACGCTACCACAGCATTATACTTTTTGGGCCAGGGTCCCCTGTGGGGTATACTTGGCAGGCACAGTGGATCGCCTGGAGTATGCGAGGTTGCTCGCGCCGAAGATCCCCATGAACACCTCAGGCAACACTGAGCTGCAGAGTTCGTTTTGCTCCTACACGCCTTTTTTGAGGCTTCTGTGACTGGAGCTGATTCGATGGCGCTCGAGAGCACTGCAGATCCCCATCAACACCTCAGGCAACACTGAGCTGCAGAGTTCGTTTCGCTCCTACACGCCTTTTTTGAGGCTTCTGTGACTGGAGCTGATTCGATGGCGCTCGAGAGCACTGCAGAGCAACTGCAAGAACAAGGACACGTACAAGATGAACAAGATGCCTCTGAGAATGCGATCTCAAGCATAAAGGAGAGAACACTGTACATCAATACAGCTAGAAGCAGCATCGATGGTCTGTCCATGCATGCACAGTCTATTGGACTAGAAAACACTCCTGACCTGCACCCTCAGTTTCTTTACAGAGTGCGTAATGCACTGAAACTGAGCTATGCCAGCAAGGCAGCTAGAGACACTGTACTAGAGAAACAATTGTGCATCAATGAACAACTCTTTCAACCTGAACTGCCCTTTGAACTTTGCTCAACGAAAACACTGGTGCTCTGCCTGTATGGCATCCCAGTGTATGAGACTGAGGTCAACATAGCTGACTGGCTAAAGGAGAAGGGAGTCAAGCCTGCTGGAGAGTTTCGCTGGCTGACTTATCCCAACACAACGATTTGCACCACAGGCAGATCAGTGCAAGCAGAGGCCCCCAGAGAACTAGAAATACCAGGGTTCGCCTGGTATCAGTCAACAATGGTCAAAAGGAGAAAGATAAACAAACATCTGGTACTGGGGCATGCAATGGTGGTGCAAGAAGTGCTTCCAGAAGGGGCACGATAGCCAACACTGCCCACCTCCAGAGGCAGAGACCACTGACGATGTGGTCACAGTTATGATCGATGAAGTCCCTGAACAAGAGGCCACAGAGCAGGTGGTGGAGCACACAGAAACTCAAAGGCTACCGAAAGGAAGCTACAGCAAAGTAGCTAGGAGTACAGCAGTGACGCTGCCTCCAGAAAAGCAACAGCTTAAGGACCGTTTGCACACAGAGTATGGTGCCAATGTGACCATCTTCTTCACTAAGAAATTCGTCTTCTCCAACCACCATCCTTGCAAGTTTACTGTTGATGGAGAGACTTACAGCTCCACTGAACAGTACCTCTTTGTGCAAAAGGCTAGAAAGTGTGGCACCCAGAAAGTGGTTAGACAGATGAAAGAAACAGAAGATGCAGCTGCTGTAAAGAGACTAGGGGAGCAGATTCGTTGGCCACACAACACTCAGCACTGGTACGAGTTTGCTGAAAAGCAGCTAGAGGAGGCCAATGAAACAAAGTATCGGCAGAATCCAGAACTGCGCCATCAGCTGTTCACGACCTGTGGTACCAGGCGCCGCGTCAGTGGCTCAGTGGGTAGCTCGCTGCCTCTGAGTCACGGCGGCCGCTGCATCTCTAGTGGTTGTAGTGGTTCATCCTCTCGGCGTGGCAAGTTTCTTGCTGCAAAGAGTTGGTCGTCGGCACAACGCTCCACCCAGGCCACCGAAAACTGGTTACAGTGAGTAGGTAAAATGGGAACCAACTGGATCTGCCGTTGCACCGAAAGCCGCTCCTAAAAGCATGCCGCGTTGGAGGGAAGATCAACGACGTCAGGAGCCGTCTGAGCAACCAGCAATAAGGCCAATACCGGTTTAGTGTCTGTCCGCCGGGCGGCCGCAGGGAGCTGTCAGCACCATGACGTCACCACGCCAGGCACTCTCTTAGTACCTGGCGCCCAACAGCATGGCTTGAGTGGCTTGGCAGTGAAAGAAGGGCAAACGTCCGAGATGACGATATAAGGGGTAACGAAATGGACCGTGCAGGTCTGATCATAGGGCCGTACATTGTACGACCCCCCCGCCAGATCGGATCGGATCGGATCGGTGGTACCAGGCTTGTAGAAGCTTGCTCAGACCAGCTCTGGGGTAGCGGCTTTAGACTTGGAGACCCCAAGAACAACATTCCAGAACAGTGGACTGGTCTCAACGTTTTCGGTGACCTGCTCACTCACCTATGGAGGAGACTGATGACTGACTATCCAGCTGAGGCGAAAGCTGCTAGAGATGCTAAGAAAGGAGGCATGAAGCGAGGGCTTACAGTAGTAGTTCTGTGTCTAAACTGTCAAAACACTAATGGAAGTGCTTACTGTGGCCACTCTTAATGTAGCTGGACTACGTAGGAACCCAAAAACATTTATAAGTGGATGTATCACATTACATACGCCTGTATCACAATCAACTTTCTTATGCGCGCGAAGCGCGCAATGGCGTCTAGTATCCTAAAAAGCCTGAGTTTTAGCAACAACATAAATTTTAGCTGGTAAAAATTTTAGACTGAGGGCAGTATCACTTAATAGAGTTCGCACCGGTTGGGAGAACTGCCTGAAATCGGAATACATTCATGCAATTTGAGAATATTTCACGTTGGCTAGCTCTACAACGCCCTACCATATGACAATGACACCAGTCATGGTACCCCTGACCCAACTGGTTTGTCGAAATCATGCTTTCCAGCAGAAAATTTGTAATATTCTTAATATACAAATATACAAAAAATATGCAATATTGAAATTTTGTTTGTATATGTATATATACATATACATATACAAACTAATGTGCATTTGTATATATACATATACATATACATATACAAACGAAGTAGGCATATATGTGCCCACGTTAGGCTCGATAATTTCAGAATTCTGACATAGTGACATCTTTTAGAGCTTCTAGAAGCTGAATTTCATTCAGCATTCTGACATATTTTTTTTTAGAAATCTTTGATGATGAATTTTAGCAGTCTGACATCTTTCAGAGCTTCTAGAGGCTGAATTTCAACCAGGAATGGATATTTTTCGGAAAAAACTCGGCCTGTTTTTTTTCGTTTTTTTCCTAAATCGCGGAAAAACTCCAGCCCAAGTTCTGAGTATCCTAGACCGGTTTTATGACCGGCTCTGTCTGATGTATCTAACGCTTTCTAGCGCCTTCCTCAGTCTTTTCAGACCAGAAATACACGTGTTACATAGATATACATTGTATATCACGAAACAGGCATGAAACAGTGCCTGACAGGCTCCATCAATAAACGCTATATGCAAATTTTCTTAGAGCAGTTTGCATGTTTGTTTTATCATGTCAAATTTGGTCTTTTCTATTGTTTTTCTAACAGTTTTGAGTCAGAATGGCCTATTATACATTACACATTGCAAAGAATTTTTTGACATAAATTAGCTATTTATAGCTTGAGTTTTTTCAGCGATTTATGTTTATTCCCATCATTAGGAGAAAAAAACCGTTTTAAACGGAAAAAACACCAAAAGAAAACGCACCTCAGATCCCTGATTTCGGCATTCTGTGCTGACATCGTTATTACAAAACAAAATATTCTTCAAGCATAATTTAGTGCGTGTCTGACAATGAGATAACTGTAGAATTACTAGGTTCTGAATTTTTCTAAAAGTTTTCTTCATTTTTTCACACTGTTTGATTTTTTTACACGTTCATTCTAAACAGCAGCAAATTACTGATATAATACCGCGTATTCACTCAATATTACCAAATTTTCTACAGTGCTACAGATCAGTTTCTTGAAGCCTCACTTTCTAATTGCATTTCATGAAGCACATTCAGAAGAAAGCGTAGTTACTAAAGCCTCCAGTTTTTTGGCTGACCGACTGATTTCATTTAGTTTCTTTTCAGACAAATTGGGTCTCATTTTTGGTTGAAAAACACTGTCAGATGTCCAATGAAGAAAACTCTAAAATTCCCAAAGACTCCGTGAACAAACCTCTAAAACATCAGAATTACCCGAACCCACAAATTAAGTTTTCAGCAGCCAGAAAATGTGCCCAAATTTTGGGGAAAACCAAAATCTGGTAACATTGAAACAAAGGTCAACAACAAATGGTACAGCATAGAGTATGTTACAATAGAGGTAGAGTATAATCAAGTTTCATTAGAATAAACGTTATTGTTGTGAAGGGGTTCGTACTTTCTTGGATTGAACGGCACCATGCGCTTCCAAATTAGTAGCCAGGGTAGTATGCCGATTATTAAAAGCACCGCTTCTATACCCCAGATTGACTGCGGACCCCACTTGGTGAATGCAAACCTGAAATTCTTCGCTTACTCTACAAAGCGCCCAACAATCACAACACAACCCCATTCCCTGAGCAAAATTACGTGAGCATCACACCAAGAAATGAAAGTACCGATAAATATAACATTTTATTCTGGGATTATTTATACTCGCAAGCTCAATGTTGAGTGTTCTCTCTGTTAGCTTTACGAACAGTTTATAGATAAAAAGGCACATTTGTCTTCTTAATTTTGCTCATTTTCAAGCTGTTCGTGGCGCCAATAGAGCAACACCCAATGCAGTAGCGTACCCAGGGGTGTAGGGTGGGTACACCACCTTTGCGGTTGAGGTATACCGGAGAGTGCTGCATTGGGTACCCGGGTACACTAACCAGCACTTAGCATTTTCCGCAACAAAAATGAGATCCAGATAGTGTACCCGCTACACTAACTGGCACTTAGCCAAATCATGTTAAACTGCTTGTTTTCACGATTTCTGAGCAAAAATGCAATTTTCCAATCGAGATTACTGTTTCTGCCATGAAAATGAGAGTGGTTGGTCGAAGTTTCCATTCTTGTGAGGTGTGTATCCGTAAAAACGATTGAAAATTCGCAAAAATATACGTAGACCTGTTTTAAACCTACCGTAATGTTGGAAATTTTGGACACCCATGACATAAAATCTGTCTCCAAATAGTGTACCCCGGGTACACAATCCGGCACTAAGTGCCAGTTAGTGTACCCCGGGTACGCTATCTGGAGGGGTACCCTATGCAGCACTCTCCGGTAAGGAAGAATTAGACAAGAATTGAAGAGAAACGATCGAATTACGACCTCAAAAGTAAAAGTTTACTGGCATGTTAAAAAACCTTACTTCACTATGCAGCGAAAAACAGGTGCCAGCATAAAACAGTAAAGATCACAGTTAAAACCAAGTCGAATAACAATAGAAAGGAACCTATTACTGTTTAAGAAACGATCAAACTGCTTATAAGACAACAAAGACGCATTTTTGGTACCTGTACCTGTCTAAAATTTTACACCCATACATGTAACAAGGTTTTTTGGGGGTCTGCCCCCTACTCGACTTAGGCCAGAGCCAGACCCCCGGATGGGGACCCCCGAGACGATTTTTCCGACCACCCCCTCCATTTTCTGGCAAGTAATATTTTAAGCAACTTTTTGCGAATTTTTTGCAATTTCAGACACAAAAATTATCAGTTATGATATCAGAGTTGTTTGACTTCAGGGCAGCTTTTAGACAAATCTGGCAAATTATATGTACGCTGTGCTGAAATAAAATTTCCGTTTTATTCACGCGAAATTTTTTCGACCGTACTGTAAATAAACCGCAACAACCGCATTTTTGGTTAGTTGAAACCATTCTAAGTGTGGATTAGACGCTTTTCATCACCTGTTATCCGCTAAAAATTCTCAGAATAGTTATCGGTCGGTGCTTTTATTTTTTCGATCGTGTTTAGTTTAGTTAACTCGGGGAGGGAGGTGCTATAATTGTTTGGCAGCCAGTTCACAAAAATAGATTTGCATAGAAAGCCACTTACATCATTACAATTGGACCCAGTGTACGGGCCGCGCTGCCAGATAATAGCAAAAATCCCTGCATTGTACCCTGAAAACAATATAGAAAGAAAGAAATGGATTGTATTGTACCGATGTACGGTACGTACCACCAGCTTTGCAGTACAGTACCTACCTGTCTTCTAGGTCCAAGAATCTTCGAGAACAACGTAGCTACAGGTGCGTTGACGATGGGAAAGCCGATTCCCACGAAGATTACGTAGCTAATGCAAAATAGCAGAATAGGCACTACAGTAGTCCTTTCACACCACGTCATCTCGGGAGTACACACCACCTGAGAACTGGCACTTAGAGATTCAAGTCCCGTCGTTGTTTGGTTGGCTTCCAGTGCTGAGACTGGAATAACTGGTTTAGACCAAACATTAGTTTTGTTACAATACCAAAATTTACGTTTGATTATGACTCTGACTATACTGTCCGTTTGAGTACAATACCAGAGTAGTCAAATTTGACTATATCGTAGTCAAACCGTTTGACTACTATGACTACTTTTTTAAACAGAGTCAAAATGACATTTTAGGGATTTATCATGTTTCAGTTACCATGCGTCAGCCTGAAATGGGTGTCATTCCATCAATAAATGATTCACTTAGAAATAAACGGTGGTTGGGCGCTAAAACATACGGCAGAATTGTGCTTTTCCCTCCGAAATATTTATTGTAAACCAAAAACAGCATTCTGTGCAAAAAACGCCGTAAAATAGAATAAAAGCCAATTCTTGAGGTTTCTTCAATCAAAAAGTGTACAATTTCTACTGTATGACATAAGTTTAATCTTGGACCTGTGCAACTTGAATCAGGCAAAGATTCACTGACTGATGCTTCATTGTTTCAGAATTTTAGAGAAAAAGGTTGTTTGGTGTTCTATAGTGCTGAAAATGTATCAAAATTGTCAAATATTTTATTGCGATCAGCGAAAAGTGGAAAAAATTTGCCCGAAAAGCTTGCCTCTTATAACAAAACGTAGTCATAGTCAAGCGATTTGACTACCTGGTCTTTGTTTGACTACGTATTTATGGTAACGAAGGCAGTCAAACTTTGACTTTGACTACTTGTCCGTTTGACTGCAATATCACAAAAGTATTAACTATGTCTTTGACTTTGACTAGTAGTCATATCAACACTACCAAAAATAGACCCTATTCAGTTGGTGGGGGTTAATGCAAGTTTTTGTCAATCATTAAGAAAAATTGGAAGATTGTAGTCTATCTATAGTCTACCTGACGAATAGGCATCAGTGATTTTCTCGGGAAAGAAAGGCCATGGGTACGTTGCAACGTGGAAAAGCAGCATCAAAACCAGGCCAAGCACTGTGGCCCTTCGTTCATTCATGCTGAAACTTTTTCTCCACTGCATTTTAGAACTGTTTTCTTCTAAAAAGCACCAAACATACAAATCTTTCTTGATGGCAAATAGCATGTATGTAAAGAAGGAGAAAACACCCCCAGCAGCCATTACAAGACTGTTAAAGGTAGATGCCTCTTCGCTATCCCAATGGTACATGATCATGGTGTAGGGCGACTGAACTCTAAAATGCGCCGCACACGTGAATCACGCAAGAGTGCGCCAGTTTCTAAGCTCACGCACGTCTCCAAATTGGTCACAACGGCCATCATAACAAATTGAGCTAGAAAACAGTTGCACGCTGCCACGAGATCCGGCTTAGGTAGATCTGAAATGGATTGGATAGGTTACAGTTTGTACAACTAAAGGAAGCGGGGTCGGGATAAGTTATACAAAGGTGTCACCTACGGTACTCAAGGTTGCAGTTTGTACAACAAAAGAAAGGATAGGGCATCAGGACAGTTACACAAAAGTGCTACAGTACTCAAGGTTACTGTTTGTACAACTTAAGGAAGCAGGTATAGCGATAGTTACACAAAAGCGTTACCTACAGTACTCAAGGTTACTGCTTGTACAACTAAAGGAAGCGGAGTGGGGTTACAAGGATAATTGTACAAAAGTGTAACCTATAGCTTACCTTTCTGTTCTCGTTCGTCCACCAATCCAGCGTACCTCTCGCGAAAGCAGGTGAACAAACAAATCAGTAGAATAATATCAACTACGATAGAAAAGAAGGCGGCAGCAGTGAAGATATCCAGGTGGAACGGACCGAAGACCAGGCCGGGGTAACCGATCGGCGCGAAAGCTGCCTGCATGCCAGGGCCGATTATCAATCCCAGCGCGAACGCTGCTGTCACTAGAGTTATTGCCCTCCCGCGGTCCTGATACGTGCTTGCAGTAGACGCATAGGCTCTCAGCAGTGCCACCACGCCTAAAACACTAATTTATGCGCTAATTACACAATGGCGTCACTTACGGTACTAAACTTTTACACTGTTAGTGTGCAAAACTAAAGCAGGACGTGTTGACAATATTTGCACAATGGCCTCACCTATACAGTACTCGAGGTTACAGTGTGTACAGCTAAAGGAACGTCTTGAGAATAGTTACACAATGGCGTCACCTACAGTACTTGAGGTTGCAACTAAAGTAAATTGGCTCAAAGATAGTTACACGATGGCGTCAGTCAACTACAATAGTGGTTACAGTGTGTTACAGCTACATCTACAGTACAGTTACAGCTAAAGGAAGACGCCTTGAGGATAGTTACACATCCGTGCCGCCTTGTTGTAGGTTACGCGTTGTATAACTAAAAGAAAGGGACATCAGGATACTTATACAAAGGCGTCACCTAGGGTACTCTAGGCTACAGTTTAAGCAACTAAATGAAGCGGGAATCAGGATAATAATATGTTATTTATGCAAATAATACCTACCGGCACTGAGCCCGCACAGTAAGCGAGCGCCTATCAGAACCCATTTTCGATTGGTTTCAGGCCAAGCTTCGATGAAGCAGTAGATGACATTGGAGATTAACTGAAGAGTAATGGCGGCCGCGGCAGGCAGTTTGGTCTGTCTGATGTGATTGCTCCAGTAGCCGAACACCGGCGATGAAACTGCCTGACCAACACTGAATGCAGCCACTACATAGCCGATGAATGTCTGTTCGGCTTCCGAGTCTATCTGAAACAGCTACGTACATTTGAGCTTACATGTAACAGGTCATCCGCCGAAGGGGAGGGGGTTGGGTGGGGGTCTAAGCCCAAATTTTGAGAGGGGGTTGGGCACAAAAGAAACGCTCAAAAATTGAAATTTTCGGCTAAAAATCGTCAAAAATCGCTAATTTGGGCTGAAATACAGATAAAAAGTGTTGTTTTACAGGCGATTTTGGCAATTTTTGTGTCTGAAATTGGATGAAATCGCAAAAATTTGCTCAAAAAATTAGTTTCCAGAAAATCAGTCTGGCCTAAGTCGTGTGGGGGGCTGAACCATTTGATACAGATACCGATAGATAAGGTAGCTATACCGCAGCTGGAGCAGGCACCTAGCTTAAGCGGTACCGGTGCCATACATAGCGTTAAGTGCCTGACTGTATTCAGTGGCGTATCCAGGGGGTGTACACCCCCTTTGCGGTGGAGGTAGCAAGAGAAAGTCTGTTAAAAATAAGCGAAACTAATGAATTATGTACCAAAACTGTCTATTTTGTGGTCAGAATGCCCTTTAAATGCGTTTATAAGGCTAAATTTTCAAAATTTTCTCGCCCTGGTCGGGCAGAAGCCCAACTACTAAAACTTGTAATTTCTGTTGGTTTTAAGCCTGGAATATGTTTTTAAACGCGTTCTTGAAGGTAAAATTTTCTTGCCCGAGCACTTTCAAAATTTTACACCCCCTTTCGGAAATCCTGGATACGGCTCTGACTGTATTTCAAGCAATACACGAACAAAATCTGGGAGAAACGGGATTTTAATCAGAAGTAGTATCTACCTGATGAAGGAAGGGCCACAAAGTTGGCATGAATATGGTAAAGCTGAGAGCGCAAAAGAAGCACATTGCATTCACCAACCACAAGGAGGCCCATGGAGTGGTTGACTCATTCTCTTCTATGTCCAACAGAGGTCTCATCTCTTCCTGGTCCTTGGACGTCTTGGAACTGAAAGTACATTATTAAAAATCATTCGAAACTACGCGTACATACATATACATAGAAACGAATAACCTACCAGAACCCTGTAGAGCAGAGAGAAAAGTCCTTCCACTGCATGGCTATGTTATTGCGCTTTTTGTCTCAATTTTGGCACAGCTTATTTATTGTAGTAAGTCAGTCACAGCCGATAACCAAATATGCACCTTCTTTACACTGTTATCTTTGCGCTGTCTGGCACTGAGATAACAGCTACTAATTCCTCTGTAAAGATGTTTAACAAGAAGCAGGCATGAGTGGGATATGATCTTTCAGCAGCCTGCCTATTCTATGCAAATGAAGAAAATTTATGCGTTCAGCAGACGTAGAAATGCCTTAGTCTTGTTTTTAAAGATTTTCAGTTATTTGCAGTACTTGTATAGAGACAGTGTTGAACAATTTGTGCCAGTTTGCTGAGTAAGATCCATTTAGTCCAAGTAGTGTGAACAACCGAGAAAAGATCGGTCAATTAAGAGAAACCAATTAAATTTTACCAAGGGGCGTTGACAAACTACGACGTTCAAACATTCAAAATTTTACTACAGCGGTTTGTGGCTGACCCCACGACCAAACTTGTTATAGCAAAAACTAGGACAGTACTGTAACAGGTATGAAACCCAGTTTTTAACAGTCAACTCATTTTGGCAGTTAAGTTTTCCTTGTTATGCACAGATACGTAGTTGCGTACAAAAGCTTCTCATAGTTAGACCTACATTCCTGAGAGAATTTCAATTTGCAGTCTCAGTTTCTAGTAGTTAAAAATTTTCGAGAAAACAATTTGCAATCTTAGTTTGTATTGTAGTTGACAAATTCAGCTAAAATATCTAGTCTATAGTTTGTAGTCAAATTCGATATTACTTCTAGTACGATTTTTTGTCAATTCAACAATCAGTCATAACAATGCTTTGCAAAAGTAGGTGCCGGAAACCTGCTAATTGTTTTATTCTATAAAAAACAACCGTTTCTAAATAGTAGCTATTCTATTCTATTAGTTACTGGAAAGAAATATACTGAATTCAAGTGTTTTGCGTAATGCGAATGCCGAATATTTGGGGTATTTTATCTTTCTAAAAATTGAATGAGACAAATTTTATAAAAAACTATGGCAAGAAGAAGCACGAACAAAAGTTAAAAAATTCAATCATACGTCACCTTCCTCTGAAAATTTATTGGGGCAAAAAAGCGGAAATCAAGAAAAACAATTTTTCAAACACTTCACATAAAAAATAGCTTCCTTCTTGGTATGCTTTGCAGTTTGTTAAGGTAATCTCAAGACAGCTCAAAATGCCAATTAGGGGCTGAATTTATACATAAATTGCACAAAAAATTGGATAATTTCCAAAAAATGACAACAAATTGACTACAAATTCTGAAATAGTAGTTTGTAGTTCATTTGTAGTCAGCCAGGATAATTTTGTAGTCTTAGTTAATTTATAGTCTTGATGATGTCAGATCAACGAAAATATGTTTGTACTACTATGAATTCGGTCTACTCATAAACGACAATCTTTTCAGCGTTCTTCTGCCTGTGTATGAATGTAATTATAGATAAACAAATAGATAAGGTGATAGACGACGCGATAAACTGCAGATTCCAATTTCAATTCCAGTTTTACGCGTAAGATAGTTTGGTCTACTTTGCCTACATAGTAGTGGAAACTAGTTTGTTCTTCCGATTTTATTCCATTATCCGCAGCAGTGTTGATCATGGTAATGCCATGTGATGATGATAGTTTATAGAAACCATCCACTGTCTAAGCTTTAGGAATGGAAATGTGGTGCCGCCCATCTTTTGCTCTTCCTCTGCATTCTCCTTTACCTCCACGCCGGGGCGTTGGTATTTCAATTGTTGGAGTCAGTCGACAGTAGGTCAGCGCCATCGTTTGTCAGTCCGGAAGTTACTGCAAATGTTTCGCGATGTCTGGAACAATTGCTCAATCGAAATAATGTGATGATGGTTTTGCAACAGAAAGAACAGTTGCATGTAAAAATAAGTCATTGCTTCCGCAAAGAAATTGAGGCTGACACGCCCGACTGGAGCTTTTGGTCGTCGCTGCTCTTCTCCTTTTCTGTTGTGACCACAATCGGTAATGTCTGAGATTAAACCGTTTTCCGTTTTTGTGCCGGGCTGGGGTTCAAACTTTTGAAAAGCTCCAAAACGTCCGGAATGTTTGCTTGTTTGTTTTTGTGTTCCGCTGTCAATTGGACAGCTCAGGACACCCTGCCCTCTTTTCAGAGTCTTTAGTCTTTCAATGGGGTAGCCTTGCCTATAGACAACTGGACCTATTTTGTAGTGACTACTAACTACTAACCACTTAACTACAAATTTTTGGGGTTTTATGACGTCATCAAGACTACAAATTGACTACGACTACATATTCAGATTTAGTGACTACAAATTGACTACAAAATACCTTTTGAATTTGTGAATTAGTAGTCAGCAGTTTCTCGAATTTATTTGGTCATAATCATGCACATTAGCCATTTAGGGGCCGTTCATAAACGACGTCGTTCCAAAATCCCGATTTTTCGGACCCCCCCTCCCCCCAAAATCGCCTTGCGTCGTTTCTTGGGACCCCCCCCCTATGGCGACGTCGTTTTCGGTTTACCCCCCCCCCGATAAAAGGGCAGTACATACAGTACTGTCACGTTTTTTTGTTACCATACTGCGCAATCAATAGAATAAATCCCTACAACCACTCTGGAAAGCTTTTCTGTATGGAGAAACGTTTGACATAATGTGCATAAATCGAAAATAATGTAGTTGAAGTACCCTAAAATTCATAAAAAAGCGACGTCGTTTTTTGCTAACCCCCTCCCCCTCCTGGTGCGTCGTCTATCGTCGTATTTCAGCCGACCCCCCCTCCCCCCCTCTGGAACGACGTCGTTTATGAACGGCCCCTTAGAAACGGAATTGGTGCCGTTTTATCGGTGGATTTTTGTTAATTGAGCTTTTTCACTAGTTTTGACAACTTTTTTCTCATTCAAAAGCAATGTTCCTGTTATATTTTGAAACATTTATTGAATTTCTGACCGTTTGCAAACAAAGTAAAGTGCACGTTTGATTAAATATATCTTTTGAAGTTGTAAACAAGAAAACCGTGTATTTTGAAGCTAATCCTAAATTTGAAAGTTTCGTAGTAGAAATTAACAGGCATTTTTGGCTTCACACCTGGTAGAAAACCACATGATATTCCTTAAATGTCCACCTCTCCCTTGTCTGGTTCACTATCTTAGATTTTCAAATCCTTGTTTTATATCCTAAACCTAAAAATTTGGTAATTTTATTCAAAATTTTGCTGACTACAAATTGACTACTAACTACGACTACATATTCAAAATCGAGAAATTTTGAGACTACTAACTAAGACTACTAATTATTTTTGACGATTTTTGGAGACTACTAACTACGACTACAATTTAAAATTTGTAAAAGAAATAGGTCTATAGACAACCCCGCCCTCTTGTTGCCATTAGCGGCCATCCATAAAACTGCCACGTTCATAGAGGGGGGTGGGGTGATTGGTTGAACGGCGGAAAATCGCATGCAGGGGGTGGGGGTTGACGTCGAAAACGTCGACGTTTTTTTAGGTGCCTAGAAAGCTATTTTCCGAACTTTATTTAAAAGGAAAACTCAACACAGTTCATCTTTCCAACCGCCAAAACGTTAGTCCACTGTCAAAAAGTTTCTTTTTTACAGCTTCTACAGTGTCATGTCGGTTTTATTGAAGATTTTCTAATGTTGGACATAGTAGCAAGTTCAGTACCAACAAGAATATATATTCTTGGTACCAAGTTTAGCCGGGGGGGGCGTCAGCCGTTGTAGGTTTTTCGGGCGGTTGTGCTGTAAACGTAGAAAAATGTTTTATTAGGGGGTGGGGCTCAAAAATTTTGAACTAACTCTGGGGAATAGAGATGTGCACGGGCACCTTTTATCCGGCCCGGCCCGGCGGGCCGATCAGGTGAGGCATGCCCGGCCCGCCATGCCCGACAGGCATCAAAATCGGGCCCGGCCCGGCCTAGGGGGCCTGAAAATGGTGCCCGGCCCGGCCCGGCCCGCCCAAAATCCGGCCCGGCCCTGTCCGGCCCGTTAATTTTGCTTTGTCTTACTAAATTTTTGAAAATTTGGCATGAATTTTCAGATTAAAAGCTAAATTTCATGTTAAGCTTTGGAAATTCGCATTTTAAAACAGCGAATTTCAAATTTATGCTTGCTTTTAATTAGAGTGCGAACTGGTATTGGGTTGTTTTCCAGGAATTGGATATTGGGGTTTTTTACATTGATAATGATACTACAATGTACTAATACCATACAATGTACATTACATATCCAGGGGCAGTGGGGGTGGTTGACACCCTTTTTAAAGCCAGACGCAGAAGCTCAACCCTATAAATCAAAGTGTGCACTTGAATCTAAGCCTGAGCTCCAACTAGAGGCTTAAATTAAGTTGGTCGGCAGGTGGGGTAAAGGCTTGTGTACGAGCGGCACCAATCCTGAAATTACTGTTAAAATAATTCTGCACATGGTAGAAGGGCGCGTATTTTGAATTCATTTGGGGAAATGCTAAGCTAATTAAGGTGTTCTTTTTTGTATTCTGCTGTTTTTTATACATGCCCGACGGGCATCAAAATCGGGCCCGGCCCGGCCCGGGGGGCCTGAAAATGGTGCCCGGCTCGGCCCGTCCAAAATCGTTGACGGGCATGCCCGGCCCGTGCACATATCTACTCTGGAACCCCCTACCTACATGTATGATCGTAACCTATATTTTGGTTATTAGAAAAATGTGATTGATTATTTGACAATATTTTCAGGTTACGGTCACGTCTATCCGGTCTCGGTCGGCGGTCGTTTCTTTCTCATTTTTTATGCACTGATAGGAATTCCGCTGACTCTGATATTTCTGGCCAATATGGGTCAGTTTCTAGCCGAAATACTCAGAGGCTTGCACAAAAGGAAACAGAAAATTAACAAGTCGAAGAGCGACTCGGAGGTCTCGATCGGAATCTGCTTCATCGTTGCCTTCGTGCTTTACTGTCTGGCCGGAGCGGCCACCTTTCCTCTGTTCGAAAACGTCACTTTTATGGACGCTCTTTATTTCGTCTTTGTCACTATAACCACAATCGGATTTGGAGATATTTACCCGCTCAGGTAATTAAATTAGACAGGGCGTCCCAACAATGACATCATTTCTTTTTTCTTGCTGCCGTTTTCGCAAATGA
>JASANB010000650.1:0-17651 GCA_030248155.1 Sabatieria punctata | reverse complement strand
GGAAATGGGCTTGGTGATTTCTGAACCCAAATTCTAGGAGAATCTGGTTGGGTACTAAAAAGCTCAAAAATTGCAATTTTGATCTAAAATCGTGAAGAAATCGCTAAGTTGGGCTCAAATACCCCTCTGGGGAAGACTCAATCAACGCCATATGGCGTATGAAAATTAGCGCGGTATTGGAGTACTGTCCCGATTAGGAACAATATCGTAAGTCAATATTGCAACTGCTACCGGATTCGCGTTTCCAATCCTCTCTGGGGGCGTAATATTGAAATCGGCGCGATTAGCCGAGTTCTTCAAATCTGGAGCCGATTAGGATCTGATTGGTTTTGATTTCGGGCGTGTATGATTACAATTGATATCTAATAGCGGTCTAATTCGAAAAAAAATCAAATCGGAACGGCGTCATATAAACGGTTTCAGTTCGTAATCATTTTTAATCCTCCCACCGAGCCCGAACGACGAATTTCTAATCGGAACGCCCTCATCAGATTAGCGAGTCACAATTTCTTAAAAAAGTCAAATTAGCTCGATAAGAATTAGCCCAAAGTTAGATGGTTTGCTCGAAGGGAATACAGCTGAAAAGTGCTGTTTTACAGGCGATTTTAGTGTCTGAAATTAATAAAAAATTGTAAAAATTTGCTGAAAAAATTACTTGCCAGAGGGGGTCTGGCCCAAGTCGGGTGGTGGCAGGCAGAGACAGACCCAGATCTCCATGTTACATACATGTAATAACCGATATGACATGCAACAGTGCAGCATCAGGTTTTGCAATCCGTGAGCTGTGATCGTGATTACACCTCTGTTGCTGCTAAAGATGTACTTGGTTAGATAGGAGTGGATAAATTATTTTTAGAATGTAACCTGATTGGATAGTCTGTTTAGGGGTGCGGGAGGGAGAGGCTGTCTAGGCAGTTGAGAATAAGAACGCAATTAAGTGCCAAACCCTGCCTAATGTCTGCAGTTGGACATGCAGCTGCTGCAAAATAGAGCGTAGACCTTGTTTTGTGCTAATAAACTCCGGTACTGTACTTCCAACTTGTTATGTATACTAAAATCTAGACGAACTACGTTTTGGTAAGTATTACCGGTGCCTTTGTACTTTCGTGCAAGTCAGTTTTGAGTCAGTCTGGGCTATTATACAGGGTGTGTCAAAAAAAAAACAACCCAGCAGATTTTTTGCTGTAGCAACCGCAAATCTCAACCGATTTGAATGAATCCTGCTTTAAATGAAAGATAAATAAATTCTTGAACGACTGGTGTAGCCTTTATTAAGATGCATTGCTTAGTTCCTGAGATAATTGCTTTCAAAATCAAAACAGAGATTTTGGCAGTGCACAACAGAGATTAATACAACCCAGCAGATTTTTTACTGTAGCAGCCGCAAATCTCAACCGATTTCAGTGAGTCCTAATTTAAATGAAAGAT
Organism: Sabatieria punctata; assembly: GCA_030248155.1. Taxonomy (NCBI): domain Eukaryota; kingdom Metazoa; phylum Nematoda; class Chromadorea; order Araeolaimida; family Comesomatidae; genus Sabatieria; species Sabatieria punctata. The sequence continues at coordinate 16,223 of JASANB010000650.1, read as the reverse complement.
AAATTAATTCTTGAAAGTTTGGTGAAGCTTTTATTAAGATATGATGCTTGGTTCCTGAGATATTTGCACTCAAAGTCAAAACAGATTTTGGCTATGAACAAGAGCGATTTTTATTATTCTGTTGCACTTCATAATAAAACCGATTCCTACTGCTCACGGCTAACGTAACGAGGTTTTTCTGGTGCCACTCATGCTTGGTTACTTCATTTGTAAAAGTCTTGTTGCCCCTCAGCAGTAGGAATCCGTTTTGTTGTGAAGTGCAACGGAATCGCTTTTGTTCACTGCCAAAATCTCTGTTTTGAGTTTGAAGGAAAATATCTCAGGAACTAAGCTATCTTAATAGGGCCTCCACTAGTCTTTCAAGAATTTATTTATCTTTAATTTAAAGCAGGATTCATTCAAATCGGTTGAGATTTGCGGTTGCTACAGCAAAAACTCTGCTGGGTTGTTTTTTTTTGACACACCCTGTACCTGTACATCGCAAAAGTACATTTTTTACAGAAAAAGACATAAAGTAGCTATTTAGCTTGAGTTTTTTCCGACCCTTAGGAAAAAACGGTTTTTTTTTGAAGAAAAAAAACACCGGTAAAGACACACCTCACATCCCTTCCTTACGGTACGTCTGATAGGTTTACAGTAGATAGGTTTGGACACGACCTAAAAACGTCCTACATCCTAATTATGTGACCGACCTAAGCTCAAGTTCTTGAAGTATCTATCACCGTACGCACTCCCGATACGAAGAAGATCAAGCAAGCAAAGCCAGAGAAATCATCATTGACATGGTTGACACGGTCCGTTAACACCATATGAAAACACGGTGCCTATATGACGCGTAAACGCATGGTGTTTACGGTGTCAGCTCTGGCGCGTTTACTTACCGTTGACACGGTTTACACGATGCGTTAACACGTCTATACGCACCGTATTTCCCGTGTCAATAAAGTTGTTTTCCCTGTGTGAGCTGCGTTCCAGAAATTTGCAACTAGCTAAAAGTGCTTGACAAATTTTCACTCCAGAGTATTGTAAGACTGAAGCCAAACAGAAAGTAATGTTGCTATGGGTATTCGAATCTGAATTGGGTATGGGTATGGGTAGGTATTTTTTACAAAACCCATACCCGGGTATGGGTATGGGTAGGTATTTTAAAAATACCCGGGTATCGGGTATAAATCGCCGCGTCAGTGGCTCAGTGGGTAGCTCGCTGCCTCTGAGTCACGGCGGCCGCTGCATCCCTAGTGGTTGTAGTGGTTCATCCTCTCGGCGTGGCAAGTTTCTTGCTGCAAAGAGTTGGTCGTCGGCACAACGCTCCACCCAGGCCACCGAAAACTGGTTGCAGTGAGTAGGTAAAATGGGAACCAACTGGATCTGCGGTTGCACCGAAAGCCGCTCCTAAAAGCATGCCGCGTTGGAGGGAAGATCAACGACGTCAGGAGCCGTCTGAGAAACCAGCATTACGGCCTATACCGGTTTACTCCTCCTCGGCCGGGCGGCCGCTGGGAGCTGTCAGAACCATGACGTCACCACGCCAGGCGCTCTCTTACTACCTGGCGCCCAACAGCATGGCTTGAGTGGCTTGGCAGTGAAAGAAGGGCAAACGTCCGAGATGACGATATAAGGGGTAACGAAATGGACCGTGCAGGTCTGATCGTAGGGCCGTACATTGTACGACCCCCCCGCCAGATCGGATCGGATCGGGTATAAATCGGGTATTTTTCATTAAAATCGCGAAATTCCTTGAAAATGCCAATTTTCAACTGGTTTTGCAAAAATACATTTTAACCCGCTTTTTGGACATTATGTGCTCAGTGTAGGTAGCGGATGTAGTAGTAACTGTTGCAGTTTTATTTCACAGTTACTAGAACAGTTGTTAATTTTCGAATACTTTTGTTGATTAACATTGACAAAAGAATCTAATCAGCTTTCGAGAATCTGGAGTATAATTTCTAATAGTTCTTCTTGATTCTGGGTCACCAAACATACAGTAGTTGTATAATAATTTCGGCTTCCTGTAAATACATCCCAGCATTAAGACCAAGTGCATAGAAACGGTGTAGCCTTCTAATTAAAGTCCAACTAAATTTATTAGCCTTACAATGGTATCTATCCTCGAAGAGAGCACCAAAATGGAAGTCCGATTTCTATTAGAAGCAAACGAGAGACAAGAAACTTGCTGTATGCACGCAAAAGTTTTTATATGTAATGTACTTACATTTGTAAAAATTCAGCTTCAGTCAAATACCATATTTAATGCATGTCATGCATACATACATGCAACAGGTCATCCGCCGAAGGGGAGGGGGCTGGGAGTCTGGCGCCGGCTACGGGGGATCTGAGCCCATATTTTGGGAGGGGGTAGGACACTAAAAACGCTCAACAATCGTCAAAAATCGCTAATTTGGACTGAAGAAATACAGCTAAAAAGTGCTGTTTTACAAGCGATTTTGGCAATTTTTGTGTCTGAAATTGCAAAAAATCGCAAAAATTTGCTCAAAAAATTACTTGCCAGAAAAATCGGACGGGGGTCGGAAAAATAGTCTCAGGGGGCTCTCCGTTCGAGGGGTCTGGTTTAAGTCGGGTGGGGGCAGACCCCCAGACCCCCTGTTACATGTATGATGATGTCATATATACAGTACATTGTATGTACTGCGAATTTTGCAGTGAGAAATTGAGGTGCATACAACCCAAAGAACCTTTCTGAGCCTGCAAGCGTTTTTCAGTAAGATGTTTCATGGTGTTTTATGCATAAAATTAAAAAACGCCAAAATGCTCAATTAATTATACAATTCTTGAAACAAATTAGATATTACTTACCTTCCCGAAATAGTAAAGTGACTGCATTGCATGATGCAAGGCAGTAACACTTTCTTCAGAGAATTTTTACAGAAACTAACGTGTGTTTGCGCAATTTTTTTCTCAAAAATACCCATTCAAATACCCGGGTATTTTTCAAAAAATCGGGTATACCCGGGTATGGGTATTTCAAAAAGTACCCGGGTATGGGTATACCCAATTTCAGGTAGTTTTACTCAAAAATACCCAGTTTCGGGTATGGGTATGGGTATACCCGATCAACAGTAACAGAAAGCAATCTCTTAGTGTGCGCCATGTGTTTGTGTGTTTTGTCTATGAGTTGCTCTGCCCAACAACCCCCTCCCCTTAGTGCGGTTGACTTGTTTCTCACATGTATACGTCTTACTGAGCGTAGTGTGGTTTTAAGCAGTTTGCACAGACCGGTGTAAGTAAGGGCTGAGTGGCCACTTAGTAATTTGTCGGTTGATTAGCGATTAAGAGCATTAGTTTTATTGTTTCCGTTCCACTGCCCTTTGCGACGGCTTTTGTCCAATCGATTTCTGCGCGCTCCGCAGCGCTTGCGAACGCTTACAAAGCTAATTTCACTGTATTTCTGCCAGCTAATCAAGCTGCATATTCATGAACTTGCTTTGCTCCGGCTGCCAAATTGCTTGTTAGTCGGTTGGCCAGACTGTAGCGCCTAACTAAAGCGAGCGTGAAGTCGGATTTGCACTGAAATGAATACTACCGGTAAGTGACCTACACAGAACGTTGAGGAGGCAAGAAAAGTGTCTGAGACGTACAATGTAGGTTGCCACAGGTTCTGAACCAAATCATCTCTCAGAAGTTTTTCGGTAGAAGCATGCATGTAACAGGGGGGTCTGGGGGGTCTGCCCCCACCCGACTTAGGCCAGACCCTCCCCCCGGATGGGGACCCCCGACCCCCGAGTCGATTTCGCCGACCCCCCCGTCTAATTTTTCTGGCAAGTGAATTTTTGAGCAATTTTTTGCGATTTTTTACAATTTCAGACACAAAAATTGCCAAAATCGCCTGCAAAACAGCACTTTTTAGCTGTATTTCAGCCCAAATTTGCGATTTTTGAGCGTTTTTTAGTGCTTAACCCCCCTCCCAAAATTTTGGCTCAGACCCCCCGGCCGGCGCCAGAGCGCCCCAACCCTCCCTCCCGCCTTCGGCGGATGACCTGTTACATGTATGGGTAGAAGACTTAAAAAATATAAATTCGTTGTACTGCAGGGGTCCCTCCCAAAATAACTACAACATTACAAACCCTTACTGGCTGCTGTAATTCACTTCACTATTAAGGGCTCAAATTGTTCATCTAATCGTGTTATTTTACGTGTCCAAAGGGAGCTCTTAACTCCGAGCAAAACGGGCAAAACGTAAAAAAACACAAATTTGCTTGGTTTGGTGATGACAGCCTATTTGGAGCAGAGTTGAATATTCTGTTTTATTGGTTAAAAATGATGCTCCTTTAAAGTCTTGATGCACACAGACAGTAAACTTTTTGATCAACTGAGTAGAGTATTGACCATTTTGAACAACGTGCAATTAATAAATAGGGGAGCATTTTCTTCTAGAAACGTTACAGTACCGTAGCAGCAAAATGTTGATTTTTTTACGTTTTGCCCTGTGTTTTGTATGTTGAGTTCTAGTTGGAGTTAACGGCTCCGCTTTGGATATGTAAAATGGCATGATTAGATGAACAATGTAAGTCCTGACTGAAGTGAATCGGTGCAGCAGAACAGAGCAATGAGCGTTTCTAATGGTGTAGTTTTTTGGCAGACCATGTAAAAGCAATTCATAATCTACTCGGCTTCTGTTTTGTGCAAAATTTTTCGATTTTCTTAGATCCGTTTGTTTCTAGCTACCGTACCTGACAGTCTTGGGGTTTTTCAACACGAAAACATGGGATACTACGGTAGCAATTTGCAGATTTTCTGAGAAAACGTTCAGCAAATATGGGACACTACCCCCATTAGCGGAAGCCCACCATATTAACTTAAGACTAAGATTGAATCTAAAAGTAAGTGTAACTTCATCTTCATCCTAAGGTTCATTCATCACGAACCCATGTAGAAGCCTGAAACCTGATCACAGTGCTGGAGAAGCCCTCATCGGTTCCAAATAAGTGAGAGATAGTTCATATCTAAATCGGATAGTCAGCACATCATGCCGAAGTAAAATGCACGCCGCTTCCCTTGCAATTCAGCAGCGAAACCTAGCTTTGCCTGTATACAGTCTGTACATACTGTATTAGCCCCTAAGTTAAAGCTATCCTACAATAGTAGTGTTGTTAGCCAAGCCAATTTTTTAAAATAGTGCTATATTGGACGTCCGGCTTAATGAAAGTTTTCCATACACACTGCTGCTGGTTAAGTACGCAAAGGTTGCGCTTTCCAGGACGTTCTGTCGGAAAGCCGCATATTAGTCTCGTTTGAACAGAGAGAAGAAGGATTGAGTTGAGTCGTTTTATGAGACAGGAGTGCTTTAGCTCTTTGCTATAAAACAGATCAGTTTACTGTGTCGACTAACGAGTGAAATGTGAAAGTATATCGAACTAAGAGATCCTTTCCAAGGTACTACATGACGTATATAATCTTTATGCTCCCTACTACGCCAGCCCACAAAAGCGCGCGTTCTAATATGCTTAATAATAGCGTCCTTTAACTGCATTCATACAATGCATGTGCCACTTCTACGCAGTGGCCATCTTAGATGGCTCTTGCCAAGATGCGACGAATAAAAGTATGAATATTTTAAACCAGCTAGACTACCGTAGCCGGAAATTGGAAGGCGTGCTAGATTGCTTTTTGTCTTATTCTTAACATCTGCATTATAAACTATATACACTTTCCAACTAAGTCGCAGCCGGTGTCTGTCTGTCGCATCAGATGTGGTCCGGCCTTACCAAATCTGGCAATTTTGTGCTACCACCCGATTCAGTGCGGGCAGTGCTAGTAATTAAAAGACAGGGAGTAAAAGAGAAAGGTAGGTAAAATAGGAAGCGACGCTGCTGGTGACTGGGATGATCTGGACACTGTTGCATGATTCGCTCAGCTTTCGCGGTTTGGATGCTGTTTGGATTAAAAGCTCATCTGCCAGTGGAGGTCGATCGCCTGGTAAGGCATGAAAGTGTGGCGGACTTGTGGCCTGCCCTGAGCAGATAACTGCTACCATGAAATCAGCTTGTGATTTGGTGGCCAAGGTTACTGTTGTTTGGGTATGAGATTTTCAGGAATCGGTTCGGTATGGGTAGGTATTTTTCGGCATACCCAGGAATCGGTTCGGTATCGGTAGGTATTCGCAAAAATACCGGTATACCGGTATTTATTCGGTATTTGCTGAATATACAGTATTTTACATAGTAAAAACACTGAATTTCCCATTTACAAGGCCATGGATTTAGTCATTTCCAAGGTCAGAAGAGGCTAGAAAATTCATCAAAAGCAATGGGGTTAACAGTTTTTAGGAACTTTTTTAAATTATTTTTCTTTGTTTTACTAGAGTGAAAATCGTTTCTATAAATAATTTTGGCTAAGAGAAATGCTTCCATTGTACTGTAGTTTTAAGCATACATGTACGTAACAGGTCATCCGCCGATGGGGGAGGGGGGTTGGGGGTGTCTGGCGCCGGCCGGGGGGGTCTGAGCCAAAATTTTGGGGGAGGGTGGGTGGGCACTAAAAAACGCTCAAAAATCGAAAAAAATCGCAATTTTTGTGTGAAATTGAAAAAAATTGCAAAAATTTGCTCGAAAATTTACTTGCCAGAAAAATCGGAGGGGGGGGGGGCTCGGTGAAATCGTCTCGGGGGGGGGGGTCCCCATCTGGGTGGGGGGGGGTCTGGCCTAGGGAACGACCGGAATTCCGATTCCGATTCCGATTCCGAACTCAGAGGTCTCGGAATTTTTCGGAACTTTTGCTAAATTGTTAGGAAATCAAACACCATTTCTTGCTTGTTGCGTGTCCGCTTTACTGTGCAATCGACAATCTGTGTAGTTTAGTATAAACCCATAACCTACTGTAATCCCACTAAGTAAAAAATAAAAGTTAGCACCACTCCCTTTGTGGAAGCACTGAGTGAAGCACTCGGCAGTCTTCAAACGCCTAAAATATTTTGATCAAAGCCAGTGAACGGACGTTTAAAGTGGCAAAACACATTTCTGAAGACGACAGAAGTCACTTGAAGCCTGAAAACTAGAGTGCGAACAATATCTGAAAAACCCAATACCCCAATACCCAATACTTGCGTAGCTGAGCCAAAAACTGCATTTCAGTGAGAAGGTACATTGCAGTGGTGTACACAGGATTTATTTCACAGGGATTAAAATTTTGAAGAGGCTTGTTTGGGTCTTTGTCCAACTAGGGTGAAATATTTTGAAAAATTAGCCTTTAAGAAAGCATTTAGAAGTCGTTCTGGAGGGTAAAATAAGCAGAAATTAACAGTTTTAGTCCGTACATAATCTACTGTATTACAGTGTTTCTTATTTTCAACGGATTTTTTCTTCTTACTCCACCGGAAAGGGGTGTACCAGACCCGCACCCCCTGGGTACAATACTAATACATTCTGTATCACTAAAATGAGAAATTTCAATTGAATCCAAACGTTTTTCTTAGATAAGAACGAGAAATTGCACTAATTACTGGTGCACTAATTAGAAAAGCGATAAATAAAAAATCTTAGATAAGAACAGAGAAATTGCACTACTTACTGGTGTATAAGACATTCTTAGTCTTTAGTTTATTAACGCAAAAAACGGCTTTCTATACCTACTGTAGGTGTAATCATCCGTCAACCTTTTCGATTTTTTTTCAGGTCAGTTTTAATAGGTCCTAATTAGTATTGGGGCATAAAAAACCCAATACTCAATACCAATACCTGGAAAACACCCCAATACACCCAATACCCAATACCAGTTCGCACTCTACTGAAAACGTTGAAAAATTGTTGTTTTTAAAGTATAATTTACGCGCTTTGAATTTTGCCTATTGATGGTTGGCGATTTTAATGCATTGTTATCGTTTGACATGGTGATTTGTACTGGATGTTTGCATGGAATTGTAAACGATGGTTGCGTAGACACTGGTTCTTTGCCAAAAACAGGTTATTCCAAAATTTTAAGCCGATTTTCAAAAAAGTTCCGATTCCGAAAAATTCCGATTCGGAACTGTACTTGAGTTCCGATTCCGATTCCGATTCCGATCGGACCCAAAAATCCGGTTCCGGTCGTTCCCTAGTCTGGCCTAAGTCGGGTGGGGGGGCAGACCCCCCAGACCCCCCTGTTACATGTATGGTTTTAAGGCTTGCTAGTGTATATATGGAGATTTTAACGAGCGCAGTGATAAAATGCGGGACTATTTTGTTGATTGTGAATGTACTGTAATGAAGTACATGGAGACTAAATTGTTAAGAGCCATTTTATATAAGAGCGGTACGATGGGCGGCGGACGGCCAAATCTGACCCCCACTTTTTATTGGCTCATTTGAAAGTCCTATACATGGAATGTTTAAAACCGAAGTATCTCCCGGATTTACCCACTACTGGGCTAGAAAAGTGGGAAAACGCCTGGGGCTCGATTTTCGGGCGTTTACGGAAATGGTCATTTCTCTTGAACCACTAGGCCTAGAGGGCCCAAACTTTAAACATTTGTAGAGGAGGTGTTGTGCTACCATAACTGTTGTTTGTAGCCGCCCAGCCTTCTCCATAATCTAGAATCGACGCTCCAAACTGGAGGTGCTCAAATCAGTTTTTCGGCTACTGTCGCTACAAGACACGAAAGTTTTCAATTTCCTTTTGCACACTATTTGGACTAACCATTGGCTATTTATCGCACACAAAATTTTTTTTGGCAAAGATCGCATATTGCGAAAAAAATGAAATTTTCGTTTTTTCAGCAAAAAAACGGTATTTTGCTGTTTTTTCGCACAATCTAGTTGTGCTAGCCTATTTTTTGGTGGAAAAATCGATTCCGCATGCCAAAATTAGGTATACACAATGTTTTGCTTGTAATTGGAAAAATAATATTTTCTGGTTATTACTGCATAATGTGATAGTTTTCGATTTTCTGCCTAATATAGTTGTTCTAGACTATTTTGTAGTGCAAAAATCGATTCTGCATGTCAAAATTACTTAGAGCTAATGATTTTCTTGTAATTTTGTTATCAGTTTATAATAAATAGATTTGACGCTCCTGTCGACATATTCGAATTGCGGAAGCTGAAACCCACATTGCTATGTTTGCAGTGGCGTATCCAGGATTTCGGAAAGGGCGGGAGTGTAAAATTTTGAAAGTGACTGGTTGGGCCGCTGCCCAACCAGGGAAAGAAAATTTAGCAAAATTTGCCTTAAAAACGCGGTTAAAAGACATTCACCGAGCTTAAAATTAACAGAAAGAAATTACAAGTTTTTGTAGTTTATAATGGCCTGGTTGGGCTTCTGCCCGACCAGGGCGAGAAAAATTTGAAAATTTAGCCTTCAAAAAGCATTTAAAAGGCATTGAGCACAAAATAGACAATGTTGGTAATAATTCATATTACACACGTTACCCTACATACATATTACACACGTTACCCCATATTACACGTTTTTAAGCTTGGAATGTCTTTTAAACGCGTTTTCTGAAGGCAAATTTGGCTAAATTTTCTTACCCTGGTTGGGCACATACATGAGCCGGGGTGTGGAGTATACCCTTCCCCCTCGCCGGCCAATACCCCATCGGTCGGCGATACTCCCCTCCCGGAGGGAGAAAATTTTCGCTAATTTAAGGCAAAATAGTCGTTTTTTGGCCTTTTTTCGGGACCCCCCGCGGTCTCCATACCCCCTCCAGATTTATCCTGCCCACGTATGGTTGGGCAGCGAATTTCGGAAAGGGGCGGGGGTGTAAAGTTTTACAACCAACCAACCCAGCCCAACCAGTCACTTTCAAAATTTTACACCCTCGCCCCTTTCCAAAATCCTGGATACGCCACTGCAAACATAGCAATCTGGGTTTCAGCTTCCGCAATTCAAGTATGTCAACAGGAGAGTCAGATGTATATATTTTAAACTGATAAACAAAATTACAAGAAAATCATTGACTTTAAGTAATTTTGACATGCAGAATCGATTTCTGCACTACAAAATATTTCTGCACTACAAAATAGTCTAGAACAACTATATTTATGCAGAAAATCGAAACTATCACATTATGCAGTAGAAATCAAAAAATAGATTTTTTCCAATTACAAGCAAAACAATGTCTATACCTAATTTTGGCATGCGGAATCGATTTTTTCACCAAAAAATAGGCTAGCACAACTAGAGATTGTGGGAAAAAACAGCAAAATACCGTTTTTTTGCTGAAAAAACGAAAATTTCATTTTTTTCGCAATATGCGATCTTTGCCAAAAAAACTTTGTGTGCGATAAATAGCCAATGGTTAGTCCAAATAGTGTGCAAAAGGAAATTGAAAACTTTCGTGTCTTGTAGCGACAGTAGCCGAAAAACTGATTTGAGCACCTCCAGTTTGGAGCGTCGATTCTAGATAATGGAGAAGGCTAGGCGGCTACAGACAACAGTTATGGTAGCACAACACCTCCTCTACAAATGTTTAAAGTTTGGGCCCTCTAGGCCTAGTGGTTCAAGAGAAATGACCATTTCCGTAAACGCCCGAAAATCGAGCCCCAGGCGTTTTCCCACTTTTCTTGCCCAGTAGTGGGTAAATCCGGGAGATACTTCGGTTTTAAACATTCCATGTATAGGACTTTCAAATGAGCCAATAAAAAGTGGGGGTCAGATTTGGCCGTCTGCCGCCCTCCTGAAGAAAACCGTACCGCTCTTATATAAAATGGCTCTTAAGGAGCAGTGTAAAGTTAGGCCAAAACTAGACCAACGCTTTCTAATGACAAAGCAAGTTTGGGACAGGGAGTAGGGTCAGAGACTAAAAATCCTTCAAATTCGATGTTTTGGATGGATATCGTAATAAAATGTGTTTCTATATGCCCCAAAAATGCAAAATTACAAAGAAAACATTGTGATCACAGGGAATTTTCAATAAAGATTGCACTGAGCTGGACAAAAAATACCGATTCCTAAATACCTGGGTATGCCCAAAATAATCGGTATACCCGGTATGGGTATTTATTTACACCTGGAATGGGTAGGTATTTATTGGGTAGGTATTACCAAAAATACCCATTTTTCGGTATGGGTTCGGTTTCGGTATACCCAATCAACAGTAGCCCAGGTATGTATCTAGCTAGATTGTTCATTTATGACATATGTACATACTGTATGTACATATACACGCTCTCTATGTTCTACTAGGCTTACATGTGTACGTACGTATTTATTTATGACATGCATACTATTTGTACGTACTGTACGTATGCACGCTCTACATATTCTAGGTCTACATGTGCACGTACGTATTTATTTATGACATACATACTGTATGTACTGAAAGCATAAATGTAACAGGGGGGTCTGCCCCCCACCCGACTTAGGCCAGACCCCCCAGATGGTCCCCCCCCCCCGAAACGATTTCACCGCCCCCCTTCCGATTTTTCTGGCAAGTAAATTTTCAAGCAAATTTTTGCAATTTTTTACAATTTCGATGATTGTTGTAGATGATTCGAAGTTTAAGAGGGTCACTGAGGGCAGGTCGCAGGACACAATTTGCTGGTCATTGCCGAATCAATCTTGGAGCAACTTGACGGCAACGTCATAGTCTCATTGGTGATTTGCAGACCTTCCAGAGCATACTTTGCCTTCCCTTTAGGTTGCACATCAAGTAATTGAGCTTGTCCACCTCTTTGAGTGGTGGATTCTCATGTAGACCTATTTCTTTTGCAAATTTTAAATAGTAGTCGTAGTTAGTAGTCTCTAAAAATCGCCAAAAATAATATGTAGTCTTAGTTAGTAGTCTCAAAAAATCTCGATTTTGAATATGTAGTCGTAGTTAGTAGTCAATTTGTAGTCAGCAAAATATTCAATAAAATGGTCAATGTGTCAGGGTTTTAAGGTAAAACAACAAGTTTGAAAGTCTAAAATTGTAAAAAAGACAAGGGAGTGGTGAAATTTTTAAAGGTAACATCTATTTTTCTGATAAGTGTGAATGTGATGCCAAAAATGTGTGTTATTTTCTCTACGAAAGTTGAAAATTTAGTGTAGGTTCAGAATGCACGGTTTTTTTTGTTTACAGCTTCAAAAGACGTGTTTTCGTTAACATCGTTAATATTCTAGCTAGGTACTTTTAAACTCTATATTTTGTTTACCAAAAACAAACAAATAGGTACGCACTTTGATTTTTTACAAACTTTGCTGAAATTGAATAAATGTTTCAAAATATAACAGAAAAAAGTTGTCAAAACCAGTGAAAAAGCTCTGTTAACAAAATCCCGCAGATAAAATTGCATCATTTCTGTTTCTAAATAGTTAATGTGCATGATATAACCAAATAAATTCCAGAATTTGCTGACTACTAATTCACAAATTCAAAAGGTATTTTGTAGTCAATTTGTAGTCACTAAATCTCAATATGTAGTCGTAGTCAATTTGTAGTCTTGATGAGGTCATAAAACCCGAAAAATTAGTAGTTAGTGGTTAGTAGTTAGTAGTAGGGATGGGCACGCTTCGTCCGGCTGCGCCGTTTAGAAAATACAAAAATACGGGCAAAATATGGTCCGAAAACGGTTTTCGGAACTTCAAGCGCAAATTCTTCTTTATGTTCGGTTATTGATGGTAGGAAGTGATGTACTTATATGAAACAGAGTACGAGCTATCGAATAAAATGCATTTTGAACCATAATTCAGCCGTTAAAGGGCATTTTTTTCTCAAAAACTGAATTCGTCGTTTTTCAAAGTCCATTTTCTGTTGAAAGCAGAGTATATTTAAATTGGTTTCAATCGGATTTGAAATCAGCGTAACTTGTTACCTATATAGCACCACTCTTTTTCTTAACGCAGTTTGACGCGGTCCCCACAAATTGGATCCTTTCTTAACTACTGAAAATTGGCTTTTTCGTGGACTTTTTTCGTGTTCCTGATTGTTGTGATAAAACGATGAATTTGGCGAAAATGTTTGAATCGGTTCTGAGTACAGTAGACTTCAGGCTTTCGAATGATACAAGAATTGGCTCTCTGCTGTTTGTCGTTAACCCCACAAACGGTGTTAAAGTTTCTGCAACCCTAAATTTTTCCCATTTCAGTATTTTATTTTGTGCAACGCTTGCAATCATACTTTTTCGCATAAATTTAGCTGTGTTACGGATATTCACGGCCTTCTAGTAGATTTTAAGCAATCAAGTGGGTTGCATCTTCGTAAATCACGCCACAGAAAATCAGTCCCAGTTCAAACGTGCGGCCAAATGCTAATTACTAAACTGCGCGGCTCACACAAAAACTGTTTTTAACACGAATTTCTCTAATTCTTCATGAAATCAAGTGCGGTTATTTTGCGTAATTTATCGCATCCGGTCATGCTATCGCCGTTTTAGCATAAACTTTTTCTTGTAGCGCGAGTTATTCAAATATATTGCCCATAATAAAAATGGTAGCAAGTGCGCCTTAGAAAAGTCCTTCGCAGGCGGCTGTCATTAAATCGCATTTTTCTAATTTTCAATGAAATCGAATGCGGTTTTTTGCCTGAATTGTCCTATGCGGTCATGCTATCGGCCTTTTCAGCATATTTTCGTGGTCGTAGCGCGAATTTTTTAAAATGGTCGCCCATACCTATTAGTAGTCACTACTAAATAGGTCTATTCTCATGCTTCCTTCCACTTGAGTAGGGATCCATCAAATTTGGGTAGCTGGAGCTTTGGGAGTTTGACAGTTGCAGGCACCATTGGTCCTTGTTGACTGGACAGAAGTACTGAGTGACTGTCACCTCTTCTTGCTTCATTTGCAGACCGAATCTTCTTTGGCTCTCTCAGTCTTCAACTCCATTTCTTTCAAGTTCCGGTTACTTTCTGGTGTTGTCTAGAATCTGTAGGCGCTCTGTTTCTTCATGAAGCTGGGCCATTTCAAGGTTGTTCCTTGTCTTGGAGTCTTCTTGAATCAGCAGTCGCGTTGTTTCTTCTTCCAACCTTTCAGTTCCGTTCGGTCTTCTCTTCCTCTCTTTTTCTTCTGCTTCTCTCTCTTTAGAAACTGTTCTCATTCTAGCGCTTCCTTTTTTCCAGTTCCTCTTGTTATTGAAATCCCGCTGAACTTGCATGTCATCCAAAAGGTGTCGTCAGCTTTGGAGACAAGTTTGGAGAGGATCTTGGACGTCTGCTGAAAGTTTGGATTATCTTCCTTTGAACTTAAGGCGAGCTTCGTGAATTGCTCCAGCAGTCTCTTCAAGGTGGTGCTTTTCCTCTTTAACAATTGGGAAAGGAAAGAGCTGTAGAGAGAGAGATACAGCAATTGGGGAAAGCAAGGACACATAGCAATAGTTGATAATGGAAGCATTACATATAGAAAGTTATGGAACAATAATTGGGCACGCGCGGAGAACTTTGTAGTAGTGTCGTCATCATACATCAGACGCTTAACTTTTTGCAATGACCAGGTTTTTATTTTAAACTTTCTGGATTTCCGTTATGTTCACAGTCTCAGTTTCAGATACGTTCGGTCTGGCTTTCCGATATTCTGTTTTCAGATTGTCGTGGCTTAGTGCGGCAAACTGGCATACAGAAAGTTATTTTTTGAACTATTTCAACTGCAAGCGTTCCCTAACCATCTAGAACAACTAATTTTGAGTTTTCGACTGGTTAAAACGCGTTTCCGAGGGGTCTCAAACATCTCTCTGATAGGTTTACCTTCATTTTTTTGCTTTCCGATAGGTTGGCCAACTAGGCCATATGGCGTTGGTATATTGCAAAGGGTTAAGTGGCTCTGACACTACCGTGCTCTGCTGTACTAGCTATACATAGAATAATAATACATAGAAATACGTACTGGCTTTTAGTGCAATGAGAAACACTATTCCCCTAGCCTCTGACAGCTTCGTGGCTTCTACGACATGATTGAGAGAGGGAGAGAGAGAGGTGTTGCTATCAAAAGCAGGCACTTTTTGCAGCCAGTGCTTTTGAGTTGAGCCATTTTGTCTGGCAGAACGTGACACTGGTCTGCGTCACAGTTTCCGCTCTCTGCACAAGCTTATTAATCTGGAATTATAACGTCTAATGCCTTCTAGTCCTGCTGTTCGTATGTACGGCCATGCAGCTGCAACGCTTCAATTTGTACCTGCGGACTCTTTCAGGTCGCATCTGTTCCTTTCTTTCTTATTATTGTACTTGGGGCTAGATAGAACTCTACCTGTATAAGAATAAGAAACAAGTTCTAATGATGTAACAAGGCTAAATAATAAAATAGACTAAAGAAAAGCTTTGTTTTGGCTAAGGTTCAACTTTGTAGCATTTTTATTAAAAGTATTCAGTTCATACATGTATGTAACAAAACAACAGGTCATCCACCGAAGGGAAGTGAGAAGTTTGGGGAAGGGAAGGGAAGGGAGTTTGGGGGTCTGGCGTCGGCCGGGGTCTGAACCCATATTCTAGGGGAAGGGTTTGGGTACTAAAAAACCGCTCAAAATCGCTACATTGGGCTCAAATACAGCTAAACATTGCTGTTTGACAGGTCATTTTAGCAATTTAGTGTCTGAAATTTTAAAAAGTTGTAAAAATTTGCTGAAAAATTACTTGTCCGAACAAGAATCGTCTGGGGGGCTCCCCGATCGATGGATCGGCCCTAAGTCAGGTAGGGCCGAGACCCCTGGGGCCGTATTCTGGAACTAGGGTTAACTCTAACCCTGGGTTAGCAAACCCGGGTTACGTCTAACCCGTAATCTCGAAGTGAGGGTAATTTCTAACCCTGGGTTAAAAGTTACCCGAGGTTTAAACCTGGGTTAGAGTTAACCCAGGGTTAGACCTAACCCTGGGTTAACCCTAACCCGTATTCTGCAGTAGCTTCTAACCCGGGTTTGACTCTAACCCAGGTTAGAAGAGCTTAACCCTGGGTTTGGCAACCCAGGTTAGGGCTTAACCCAGGGTTAGCAAACCCGGGTTAGATTTTAGCTTCAAGAATACGGGTTAGAAGGTTGGGTTTAGCAACCCAGGGTTTGGCTGAGTAACCCAGGGTTAGTGCTCTAACCCAGGGTTAGAGTTAACCCTAGTTCCAGACTACGGCCCCTGGTTACATGTGCAGTATGATTCAGTTAACATTTCGTTGTCTAAACATTAAAAGTACTCTACTATACTGTACAGGTTGAAAAAAAGAAATGTTTCTACTTTTGGCCAAAAATCACCTGGAAGAAGCTGTTTGCCAAGGCTGCAAACGCAGCATTTTTTATATACCAAAGCCCTAATGTAAATTGACTGAAAATCAGTGTTTTCGAGAACAGAGGAGTGGGGAATGCAATGTGCATACATACATACGTACACGTGTATGTA